>JABFPM010001864.1:0-18468 GCA_022817325.1 Idris sp. 1 HC-2018
CGAACATTTTTAACAGTGCAGTCACTATGAAATATTTTCAACCATTTTGATTTTGTTTTTATTAGAAACGTGCTTTCAATTCTCAATCTTTGATGCATTATATCAGACCTTTGGAATTAATATGAATTGTTCTTTTTATTCTTTTTATAGTTATAAGCTTTTAATATTGTTACAATTTTTGGAAATGGAGAGTAAAATCTTAGAAAATCAATGCAATTAATGATTTATTTTTATAAAATATTATTAAATAACTATGGTAATAACTTTGAGTGTATTTTTTTAATTAAAAAATTAGTATTTATTAAAACTTTATAATTTAAACCCTACATATTAAGGTGATGCTGAATGGAAATTCTCTGTCTCTCTTATTTTTAGTGTTTTTTAAATTATTTGATTGTTTCAATTAATTTAAAAAAAATAGTCATGTACCGGTGTTGACTATAGATGGGAGAATTTTATGAACTAAAAAACAATGAAAAATATAATAAATTACGTAAATTGTTTTAAAAGAACGAGAATTTTTCGTACTTTTGAAACTACTTTTGAATTTTTTTCATATTTGTTGTTGTTTTTTAGTTTATAAAATTCTCCCATCTACAGTCAACACCAGCACATGGCCGTTTTTCTAAATTAATTAAAACAATCAAATAATTTAAAATATCACTAAAAATAAAAAAAAGAGAGAATGAGAATTTCCATTTGGTATCGCTTTAGTATTAAATTTTTAAATTTAAATTTGACAGCTAACAAATTTTTGTTGAATAGTGGCACGTTTATCATGAAATGCCTCATATATATTGATTCAATTTGAAATAAATTTGCAAAATTTCCTTAAATTTTTATGAATATTACAAAGTAATCGTTATTATATTTTTGGAAACCTAATAATTTTTTTTTCAAATTTCACTTGATTTCTCTAAATAGTTTTATGTTACTGTCAGTTTGCACTAACATAATTAGTTACTTACGTTAAAAAAAAAGAAAACATTTTAATAATATAAAAACGAACAGCTGAGTAAATGCAAGTGCTAAATTAAAACTGGATTCATATAATATATATTATTGTTGATTGTTGGCACGATGAATGATGCGAATAAATGATATTTGACGTGAGTGGGTTAAGGAACAAAAAATGGATGTACTGCAATCTGCATTCAATTATTCGATACAGGGCGATACAACGAGCTTATACAAGTTGATATAGATTGAAACTCGCAGACCGCCGGCTCTGAGCCTGTCAGCACAAAGCTGTGTATTTTGCCAATATTTGACCAAATCATGAACAATGTTTCATTGCACGCACGTAAGCACGCGCATATGCACGCATGCACGCGCGCAATTCTCTATGTATTACCTTCATCGGCATTATATATGTAATATATAGGTATAGCCAGCGCGCAGTTATGAGCTGAATATATGTGGAACAAATGTGGAAATGTCCAAACGAACGTTGGCGCCTCAAACAAATAGACAGGAAAAAAAGGAGCAGAAAATATCGATACGTCAATTTGCTCGTGTATTATGTTATTTTGAATTACATAGATGAGTGAAAGGCCATCCAATATAGTATTTGTAATTTCAGTGTTTGCAAATTGTTGGAAAAGAAAATTTAAAAGGTTTAGACTATGTTTAATTAATATTGACAATCAAACAGTTAATACTACATAAATCAAATACCATATACAAAAACCTTTTCAGAGATTTCATGCTAATAATTTATTATTAAAAATTTTGCTGTAAATACTTCAAATACATATAAAACAAAAAATATAAGTGTTTTATATACATAGAACTTGGTAACCAAGTTTGTGAAATATAATTGGTAATTTATAATCTATGACATAAAAAATGGTTTTCTATTAGGTTGATCTTTTTAGGATGTAATTCCACGTTTCGTTATGGACTTGAATTTTATTACATAGTGTCAAAAATTCACTAATAAGATAAAAACAGTTGAATCATTATTTAAAGTAGTTACTAATTTTATGTTGAAAAATACAACAACAAAAAGAAGATAAAAAAAAGTTTCAATGTCCATAGCTGAACTAAAATTCTTTGTTACATTTTTAAAAATTAAAAGATGACGAAAGATTGTTCTAAAGTTGTTGTATTCAAACCGTTTATATTTTTCAATGCTTCGTGTGCACTAAATATTAATCTCGATAAAATCAAATGTACAGGAGTGTATTATTGGACAACAACAAAGTACTGAAAAATATATAATAATGACCACCGCTGCAATATAATTCTTCATCATTCTCCAACAACAAGAGGATGAATTTAACTCTAGTTTAGATAGTGTGCGACTTTTATAAAAGTCTTTAGACAGTGAGATTTTTTATTTTTATCCAAAATTGATTATTTCAATTTAAAAACAGTAATTTATCTAAATAATATTTTAGGATTATCTTATTACTTTTGGATAAAATTGACAAATTTGAGCCCACATGACCCGCAAAAATAAATCTTGTAAATCTTTTTCACATACTTCCTAATTTTTCCATATTTTGTGGGAAAAGGACGCAATAGTGAAAAACAAGGATAACACCTTTGTAGGAACCAATAATTACTGGTGAATTCACAAATATATTGAAACAGCGCTTTGTGATAGATTAACCTTACACGGATAAAAATGTTTTTCTTTGTCTAGGTAATCGATTAACTTGGATAAAAAATCTCATTTATCATGTAAGTACCAAATAAGTCCTCCGGGACTAAGACCCCATTCCTTGTCTGCACAACCAGTGTTCTGAAATCAATCTGTTACTCGTCTTCTATACAGTTTGTTTCAGAGCAATTTAGTTTCGAGGTAAATACTACCTTTAAATACCTTATCTCTTCCTTCATACTGACCTCATGCATTTGCGAGGAGTGAGACGCCGGAATTTATATTTCCTGATAAACGTGATATATTCCGTATTGCTAGGATTTACGACAAATCTGCACCACTGCTCTAGTATTTTAATCGCTCTATCGATAAGATCTACTAGAATTATAAGACTTGGGCCTTCTACTAGTATATCATTTGCTAACGAGAAAATAATGTCACCCTGAAAGCATTCTCTACTCATTTTTTACTCAAATTTTATTGTTGTCTTTTTCGGTAAGAATTTTTCTGCTGTCAAGCTTATTCTCGAACCAGAATATCATTGAACGATATATATCAATTTATGCCATTCAGTTTCCCTGATAAGTATTTTTTTAAGTTATATAATATAGAGAATTGGTTAAACAAGACAATTTTACAACGTCTAATGTCGTGGGCAGTAGTTCGCACAGCAGCAGGATATCTCTGAGACTGTGCCGTCTTAGACACGCAGAGTCCAGGGACGTACACCCGTATAACGCCAACTTTCCATCGGTGAGAGCCTCACATGTGTAGAGCACATGAAGAAAATCCTCCGTTCACCGTCTGCACCACATGCACATGGTCGTTTGCACAAGACTCATTGAGTGTTTGTGGTTGTTCAAATGTGCGTGTCCCGTCTGCGTCTACGTAAGCAATATTCCTTCGTGTCTGCTTAATGACGCAAATTCGGTGTTTCATCTGAGATTTCCGAACATAGCCAGTTTCGCCCGTTTACCGCGAAAGTAGTTGCACCATCTGTCGCATTGCCGTCAGACTGACCATTCTTGGATGATTGTGTTGACTGTTCCTTTAGTTTTTTCGATTTCACAGTGGAAATATGAAACTATAAATTTAGAGTCTAACTTAGCTAGTCAGTCAGCTATCATATTTCCTCTGATAACTGAATGTCCAGGTATCCACTATAAAGTGAGATTACATCTCTCTACTAATTGTTTTAACTAATTGGTGCAAGTGGTCGTCAGTGTAATTTCATCTTACACCCTGACAGAGTTCTAACTGTAGCCTTACTGTCTGACAGGTGTATATGTTCATAATTTTGGTGGTATCCAAATATTTTGTTACCCATCTAATTCACTTCAGGATGGTGGCGGGTTCAGTTTGGAAAATGGACACGTGACTCTGTATAGCGAAAAATCTGATAGCTCCACCATTACTAAAGTAAAGGCCGAAACCAATTGATCCGCCTTTTTTTACTCCGTCAGTGTACCAGATCTTTCTATTTAGAAAGAGTAAATCTATTACGTTTCCGTTTGTGTTGATCATTGTTCATGCTAATTCTGCACTTCTTATCAAAAAAAAGTCAACCACCTGCTTCCTCAGCGGCTCTTTTGTTGCAAATAAACTGTAACACTGGAGGTAGCCGGGAGTGGTCTCCCTTGTCGTACCAACTACTATATGCTTTTAGGCCATCTTGATTGCCTTTCTCTTTATAATCAGTTCAAAGGGAGTAACTTTTACTAAGATTCTAAGTAGGCGCAATTTTCATGGCACCAGAGATCACTCTCAGGGCCATTACTTTGATCTTATCTAATAAGCCCTAAATGACTTTTTCTTTATATATTTCCAATGTACCACAGCATCATAAGTTAATTTAGGTATGGGCATCGACTCAAGAATCTAGATGAGTATTTTAGGCTTAAGGCCTCATTTTTGTCCAACCGCTCGTCTATAAAGACAGAGGACTAAACCAACTTTACTGCAGATTTTTCCTACGTGTTTGTTCTACAGAAGTTTAGTACCCAAAATCTCTCCCAAATATTTTACTTTCTGTACATCTTTGATGATCACCCTATTCATTTGAAGTTTTTAATATGTATATGACGGAAATATTATGATAGGGTTATGGTTTTAATAGAGAGGCAACGGTTAATAAGTTTTGTTAGTTTTTAGTGGAAGAAAGTAGTCGATCAGGTTTGTTAATTTTTAAAACAATATAACGAAGATTGCCTTGAAATGAAAAATATTTGTTACGAATTTTCTTTGTACCGAATTGTCTCTGAACCATACATTCGACGAAAAGTATTTTCCTCGAAAATGTTTTTTGTTGAAAGGTGCACGATGAAAAAGATTCGACGAACAGACTAGTCTTCTGTATTTTCTGGTGAAGGTGACGAGTTCCATTTTATTTGGGTTGACAGATAGACCTGAGTACTTACACTATTGCTCCACTACTCTGATTGTCTTTACAATGAGACCACGGAGAGTAGTGAGATACGGGCCCTTTACAAGTATGAAAAAATCGTCCGCATAGCCTATTATCCATAAGTCCAACTTTTTCAACAGTTTTATAAGGTGATCTTGCACAATGAGCCCCAGAGCGAAAGAGAAAAATTGCTACCCTAGGGAGCAGTCTCGATCTTTTCTCGCACTGATTCTGGTGTTGCATTTTATCATAGAGCTTACTTAGGTGCTGAACATGTTCCTTATCCAAGATATTATATTGGATTTATGCGAAGCCTCTCAGTTTTCCTGCAGATAATATCTGTATTCTTGTAGTTGAATGTCCTTAATATCAAGAAGCAACCCTACCGCTAACTGTTCCTCAGTAAGTGTTACCTCGTTTTCCAGAGCAGTTTTAGTAGAATGATTTTTTCTGTAATCATGCTGGTCAGCGGAAAGATGATCTTCGTTTTCTACTGTCGCTATTATATGACTGTTAATCAGACGTTCAAGCGTTCTAAGGAGAAAAGATGTCATACTGGTAGGCCTGAAGTCTTTAGCTATATAATAGGTGAGAATTTTTCAGTTTTGGTATACACGGTGGGGAAAAAGTTCTGGGACGGTGAAATATCTCGAGAAATACGCATCGGATCAAAAATCTAAAAATAGATGTATAAAATATTTTTTTAAAATCTATCCAGATTTTGAAATTTTAAATAGAAACCCCTATTTTTTTGCAGATTCGGATTCCCCAGGAAAAATCATGTCGATTTCATCTATCACAAACGTAATTTTGATTACAGAGTGGCGCTGTAATCGTAAAAAATAAAATGGGGCAAAAAACGTTAAAAATAGGAATATCTCAACAAATAAACATCGGATCCAAAAAATAAAAATAGACGTATCAAATGTTTTTTCAAAACCCATTCTTTGACACCAATTCCGACCCCCAGCTCCACCCCCGGAGACGGGAAGGGGGAACAATTTTAATTTAAAAAAAAAAAAATTTTATTGCAGATTCGGATTTCCCACAAAAAATTACAAGTGACTGCAATCATCCTTCACACCCTCCTTCAAGGGGTGGGCTCGGGGCCAGTTTTGGAATCTCAAATGGAAACTCTTATTTTTTATTGCAGATTTTTATTCTAAGTAAGAAAAGTATTACGAGGACGTAGTAGTATTATGCTCCCATCGGGGTGCTTGTTTTAGGTGAGTCCCCTTGCCCTTTTTGATGCTTTTTGAAGATGTTCCGATTACGACGTAAGCATTTAAAATGAATGAAACAATGATAGTGCAAAAAAGTACTTGATTTACACAGTTTTGTGTAAATCAAGTAACTTCTTGCATTATCATTGTTTCATTTATGGGGGGTCGAGATTAGTGTCATTGTGTTGAGATATGTGTCGCTGGTCAGGCGGCACAACACATGTAAAAATATATAAATAATAATTGTCCAGGAACGCACTGGGGTAGTCACACGGTGTCACCCGCGATCAGTAAAATTTACACTGGTTTTAATGTATAAATTCTTTATTTGGTAAAGATGCCATGAGAGGCAAAAGTAGCGGGCACAGATAAGGTCACGCGGCGTCCGTTTTCGGCAGGAAACGGCGCGAGGACCGATTAAAGAAAATCGACTTATCTGGCCGGCGGTTATGTACAGTAGTGAAAATATACAGAGAAGAAGGAACCAGCAGAATCGCAGAGGAGGGGTGTTCGCGCGGGAAATCGGAAAAGTCGAATCACTGATCACGTGTGCGAATGCGACCGGACGTAGGCGATCACATTACGCATACATTAACACATTGGATAGATTTTTAAAAAATATTTTATACGTCTATTTTTGATCCGATGCGTATTTTCATCGTATATTTCATCGTCCCGGAACTTTTTCCCCACCTTGTATAACAAACCTAACTTCCTTCCAGGTTTTCAAAATATCGGATAGCAAGGCTCGTTCTTAAGATACTGAAGGGTTGCTTTGAAAGGCTCCAGATAATCTATGGCCTAGTCCAGCTTCTTTAGTAAAATGACTAGTCTTGCCATTCTCCAGTAAACTGCACTGGCTCTGCGATTTTTTGTCTGATTTCCAATGTTCATTGCCTTCTCTTTCGCTCTTTCTGCTGGATCAACTACTACACATTCAGAAAAATTATTTCCGCTTAATGTGCGAAGAACTTTTTTTTCATTAGTATTGTACTCGTCGCCGGGGAGCTTCAAAGCTCTAACCCAGGCTTCCGCAATGGAAGTTAGGAGTTTGCTCAGTCTGCTCGTCTCAATTTTCCCGCAGTATACTTCCCAGGAAGCATTTCTGGCATTTCTAACCTCCTTTTAGTATTCATCCCAAAGCGATCTTCATACACGGAATAATGCATCCTTCCTCTGAACCTGTTCTAGTTACAAGCTCCACCAGAGGACGTAAGTATTCGTTATGCTCTTGTCGTGATAAGTCCACGGAGTAATCCCTGTTAAAAGTTCAGTGGCTCTGTTTACGTGCAAGAAGGTGCTAGAAAAGTCTCTCAGGTCTGGTTTCACGCTCGTCCTTTAGCCAGCTCAATTTGTAATTCGCAAAATATGGTTCACCCGGGTAACTGCCTCAATCAAACAGCTCACCCTAAACTCGATTATTGTGTCATCCACTAGCGATGGTTCATCTGAAACCTTCTATTGTTGTACTAACAAAACCTCTCTTCTGATGGTCTTTCAGAATTATAGTAAACATTTATTAGGGCTCGTTCTGATTGTAATTAGGGGCCTGTAAAGGCAAGCCCGTCTTTCCAGATTAATTAATGAATAGCCCTATAGACCCCGAAAAGGCTCAAAATTGGGTACATTTATTAAGGCACACCTATAGCTTGGCTGAATATCGAAATGTAACGATGATTTACTTCGAGCCAACGTTAATATGTGAGATCGTTTGGATATTGTCCGCCAGTATTCGGGCGAGCCCTTAAGGGGCCTGAATTAAATTTTTACTAGGGCCGGTTTGTGATCTGATCCAGCCAATAACGAAAACAGTGAATTTCCTCTATCATTTGTGTTTTTGCTGCTCCAAATCTTGTGATGAAAACCTATGATAAGAGGTAGAATTTTCCTTCTGCTATACTCCACTCGATTAAACTCTATCCGGCGGGACTGAAATGTTATTGTGAGGAAAATAAGCTAAAGCAAAATTCAAAATATTAGTAACGTTATTAACTCTAACCTTGCAGACTATGACCACCAGGGCTATTACAATAACAGAGGAAAGGTATACTGTTCAAGGGTACAGCGCTCGAAAAATTCAAATTTTGTTTAAATATTTTGCCACAGGTTTTCGTAAATTTTGAATTTAGTACAAATGAATGTATTATACAAGAGCTTTTCAAGAAAAAAATATTCATTGATTTTCTATTATTTTTAATAAATAACGACGTTCGAGCGTCAAACATTTTTAAATTGTGATAACTCGATGAATATTGTAGATAACCTATTAATTTTTTTTCTCTGAAAAGAGCAGGGTCCAAACTTTCATTTGCACTTTGTTTCAGAATTCACAAAAATTGTCACCGTGAGACAAAATTTTTCAAAAAAAACATAAAAAATTAGCAGTTTTTTTTAATTGTTTAAAAACAGTATAACTCAACTAAAAATTAATACACATTTAATTTCAATTAAAGGGATGAAAAGCTTTTTGTTTTAGCTTTACAAATCTTTAATTAGTATTGTTTTTCGATTGATTATATTAGAAGTTATATCACTTTGAAAAATGAATGCTTTTCAAAGGTATGTTCACGAACTTTTTGCAGGCAGTGTATGCTTAAGCAAATGTATTGTATTCTTACTCTTGGAAAACATAACTTTTTTAATTTGTTAAAAATATACTGTAAAATTGAATGTAATAAAAGGTATTTTTTGTTTATGAAAGTTAAAAACTAGGTTTTTAAAGGTAAAAAAGAGCGCTTTATTTTTGTTTACGAAAATTGATATGCGCTTTTTTACGCAGAAATTAAAACGTTTCCAATTTCTCCAGCTCAAATGAAACTTGCTCTTCTTCATACACTGAAACAATTTTGTTTAAAATTACAGTGATATTTGGGACAACAAATAACCTACGTTTATTATCGTAAAATTACATTTCAAGAGTTGTAAGAATGCACTACATTTGCTTAAGATATATGTTAATCAAATTATACTAATTTTTAAACACTTACATTTTTGTAGGCAAGTTGTTTTTTTAAATATTGTATTTAACTAAAAAATGTTTTGGTCAATTCATATATAAATTGCTAACTTTGTATTTCGAGAAAAAATTTAACGTACAAGACCTAACCTGTCATTGTGATAGTGGATCACATCTTGTGAATTAACTTTACCTCATTTTCGCAAAATTTCTCTTATTGCAATATCTGCACTTTTTATGTAATTTCACAAACATTATTTTCAGTGTAGGGGGCATCGAGATGACATATAAGCAATTCCACAGAAAATGTTCTTTTATTCGTAAAACATCAAAAAATTTTTTACAAAAGGCACACCTGTGAGATTTTTTTTTCCTTTTTGTTTTTGGTCTTCCAAGATTTTAAAATTTGTTTCTCCAGGGAAGTTTAAGTGTGATATTTGTTAATATGCTATTTTTAACAATTTTATAGACAATCGCACTGTAACAGTAGACATATTTAAATATTTAAGATTTTAGGATTTTTAAGACCATTTTCGTCTTTTTCCTTATCAAATACACAAAAAATTGGGCCTCATGAAAATTTAAAAGATGGCACGTTTAAATATGCTACTAATTATAATTATGAATGGTAACATTGCTAAAACAAAATTTTCTGTGGAATTGCTCATATACAATAATATAGAATTAAAAATGATTAAATAAAAAAAGTTGTAAGGATTATTGTCCCTCACGAACGAAAATATAAACTCTAAAATATAGTTTTAGTTATATGCCGTATTGCCGCTTTTTTAATATATATTTTTTATAAAAAGTCTCTATTTTATTTTATATTATAACGGTTTATCTATAAAAAATTTATAAACCTTATATATGCCATATGGCCGTCTATATTTATTTTATATTTTAAGAAATATTTTTGTCCGTGAAGGGTGACTGCGAAAATTGGTACAATAAAAAGTCAATATTTCAAAATTGATTATATTCAAAAAAAGATTAATAATCGAAATATATGTTTTGAAAGTTATAATTATAATAACATTTTATTTTTTAATGTTTTTTTGCAGGCTAAATAATGTATACCAAAAGTTTTGTGTGGATTTAATTATTTGGTCTTTGAGTGAATTTCATGAATTGTAATAAATAACAATTTAATACATTTATCATATTCTAAGTTCAAATTTTATTCATTTATATTTAATAAATCTAAATAGCTCCTAGATATTGTCACATATAAGTATGGGCTCTTTTCCGGATATTTTTTAATTAAAAACAAAATAATGTTGAAAATCATTTACTGCTTGATTTTGTAGAAAATTTTTCGATAAAATTTAATAACTTCTGTTAAACAAAAGGGAGATTAAAAATATGCTCGCAAGGTGATTAAAAAGAGCAGTTCCTTGATCAAAGCGCAGCCTACAATAGTCGCCTGTTATAATCGTTAAGTTGACTAAGATGATAATTGAATAATCGTTAATCGCAGTATCGAACATACACATTAAACAAATGTACACAGTGTGTCTGAGATGAGATATTGGTCTACATATTATGCATGCTCTATACTGTACAAAGACAAAGTCTACTGTCATTCGCTTGCACTTCATTAACGAAATCGTGCCGGAGACGACCTGCTCAGTAAGTACAGTCGCTAGTTTACTTACGTACTATGAGAAATTGAAATTTTCGTAAACGGATCAGAGGACGTTGTCCCGACAAACTCCTTGTTAATTACAATGTAATCCTTCCTTTCCGCAGAAAGAGAACGATTTAATCACAGAAATAAAGGACCTGTGAATCTCCACGTCATCACTCAGGATAAATAATTTCAAAACCCTATCTCTCGTTTCACTTGGATTTTATTTATTTCATTATCTTTGGAATTTTCAATTCAAATATGAACAAATATTCAATCGCAATTTTTTTATAATAATAATAATAAATTATTATAATTTATAACAATTTCTTTAAAAGAACAAGTTATTAAAGTAATCGTTAAGGGAATTTTATCGTGAAAGCAATTGTGAAAAAAGTAATTACGGATATAAGTGGTTCTGAAAAAAAATTGACAAAAAAAGATATATTGCGAATGAAAACAATATGGTCACCAAAGTTCCTCGCGGGAGATTAAATAATTGACAGGACCCTCTTTTCATGCAGTTACACAATAAGTTATATGTATTTATACTATTTATTTTTGATATATTTGTCGTACATTTAATACCAAATGCTCTTTGATAAATTTTAATTAATTTAACTATTAATTGAACATTAATGTACTTGTCCATTCAAGTGATTTAATTACACAAAAAATTATTAATTAATTATTACAAATATAAGTCCATAATTTTATTAAACGTTTGAGATCACATGATATGGAAAACAATTTTGTAATTATTAAAATATACATTTTTTATGTGTACAATTAATTTTTTTCGTTTTATTAAATTTATTTTTTATTTAAAGTGAATATTAGATAATTAGTTTATATTAAATAGAAACTATATTTAATTAATTATATTAATAAAAATATAAATGACAAAGATTAAAATTCTGAATAATCAAATTTAATTATTATATTAATTATTGAAGCAAAAATTTATTTGTATTATTTTATGAAGTAAGTTGTTTATGCAAAGTTGTAAATATATTACAAAATTAATTTACTTAATAATCGTATGATATTACGTCGAAGATTTAAAATAGAATTTCACTTATTTATTCATAAATCTTTAAAATGTGAAAATATGATTATTAATATACACTGCTTATTAATTTCAAGACATAAATATTATTTGTTAATACTCAACAAAACAAGCGTCTTTTTATTTTATTATTATTTTTTTATAGCTTTTTCGCTTTCTATGTTGGTTTTCTTTTGAAAAGGTGATAAAAACTTATTTAACATTTTTTTAATTAATTCATGGTACATTTTATATTAAAATTATTGAATTATTTTTTTGCTTGGTTTCTCCTGGTCATATACATGTATTAAAATTGTATTAAAATTATTATTAATATAAGGGAGCGATTCCTAAATTAATATTTTATATTACGAGTTTAAATTAATTGTAATTCATAACATTTATATATTTAATTTTACCCACAACAAGATATACTGTTATAAAAAATAAGTTCTTTTTCATTTCCATTAAACTTGCTGTACCTAAAAAAGCTTTAATTCATTTTTACAAAATCTCTTTCAGTGCTATTCATTCTCGAATCAATTGACACCAGATTTGCGAGCATAATTTTGTCGGTTGGTCATTTGCGTGAAATTTTTCTTAGTACGTGTACACACTTGTACATGTAAACACGAGATGTATTTATTATACACATATATTAATTTGTAAACGACTGTGAGCAGCCTCGGAAGAGCAAAACTGCTATGTGCAAAGTGACTGATTTCTGTGGAGAACGAGCGTTGCCATCGCTACGGTGGGTATCAGCTCGCCTTCTGGTTGGCTCGCAATGCCGGTCCTAGAAAAGCTCCGCAGGAGGAGGGTAAGAGGAGGAGGGGAGTATTCCTCGCGCGAGATATTGACTCGCTTCGAGGAGAGAGGACGCCCTCATCACGCAGACTCGTTCAACATGGCCGAAACCCACCAACCTCCTACTGCAGAGCTATGTCTGCAATCGCAAAACTGTGTCTGTGCTTGTGAGACTGTATCTGTGCTTGCAAAACTGTGGGTGTGCTCGCGTCCGACCGTACGCTGGTGCACACCACTTTGCAAAGTGCACACGGACACACACAAAGCTGATGTTGCAATCACGATACCACACTGGACTACATCCATCTTTTCCTATCTAGATATTTCTTTTTGCAATTCCGGATGCGTATTTTCACCGCGTTGTGCCTAATCGACGAAGTTTCTGTTCGTATGTTTACGATGCCGCAGAATATAACGCTGCAATATATGTGCTTTCGATGCAAATGGAATTGTATTCGAGTCTAATGCACGAAAACTTGAAAGAGTTTTGATGAAAGAAAATACATTCTCCTAGATTTTCTTTTTTTTATTATATGTATAAATCCTGTGTGAAATTATTTAAGGATTACATTTTAAGTCTGAATTTTCGAATTAAAAATGTAGTTTAAACATGTAATTAATTATCAGAGTATACTTAGACGAAGTCAAACTAATGTAATATTAGAACTTTGATGCAAAATTAATTTTCCAATATGTGTGTATGTACATTCATAATAACAATAAATCATTATTGTATCTAGATTATTAATGTATACGTTCAAATTAATGTTGAAAATTAATTTATATCAGCAGAAATCTTTCCTAGTTTGCGATAAACAATAAAAATGATGTAATCTGTGAGACAGTTTCGAAATTAGTGAAGATTAAATTTTAGAAACAATTCCAGGTAAAAATGTTACTTTTATCTGGATTCACGTGTAACGGATGTGATAGTTTTTTAACTTTTATCTTTAAATTCATCATTTATGCTTTAAAAGATAAAAGAAAAATTTAGAGTCAGTTTATTAAAATTAGGTAAAAGTTAGTAATCAAAACAATTTTTTTCTAACACTTTGATTATAATTTTATTGATTATTAAATTTGATGAGAATAAATTTGTTGTCAATTTGATTGAACAAAAGATTTGTTTATAAAAAAACTCTTAATTACTTGAAATAATTTGTAAGTTTTTTATCAGAGATAAAAACATCCGGCTTGTTTATTGGACAAATGAAATAAAAGAATAAAACAGCCAGTTTGAAGTCTATCTGTAAAATCAGATTCGATCCTATTAGGATAATAGAAGCGCATAATTGGACTCGGTTTGGAGATTATGTCATGTCTGGTGTAGGGAAATCGCGAGAATGCAACATGTGCGAACTCATTTGATCCGTCACACCTGATCGCGCCAGATTCTTTTTATCCCTTGTGCGATACTAACACCCTCGGGGCACTGACATATATTAGCGAAATAATCAGATTAAGATAAGATTCGCATGATTTGCGTATTATTTACATACAAACCCATACAACCATTTAAATTGATTTTATATAAAAGTTATTTTTAACAAAACAATTTTTATTCAAAATAATTTTCGTATTTCGTAAATTGCATGTACAAAAATTTGTATAAATTTTTTTTTGTAATTAATTTCTGCTAGGCCAAATTATGAATTGCTTTTGCGCAAAGTTCTAAGTACATACGCAACTGATGTACAAAGATGCGCTGTACCATGTGTAATATGAGCAAACGAGCTGGTACATGTGCATAGTCACTTTACAAAATTAATTTGTCAGTCTCTGTTACCTCGACCACACATATTATTTGGCCACATATATCTACAGAGAAAGAGAAAGCAGACTTCACGTTCGACAAGCAATTATGAATAATACAAAAAGGAGAACGATTTTGGGATAATTGGAAACAAAAAATTTGTCAAGTTTAATATTTGCAAAAATTAAAAGTTACGATAAAAGGGAAGATTAACAATTGAATTGATATGCTTCTGTCGTCATGTTTTTATTCTTTTTTGTTAAATTAATTTATTAAATTGTTTTATTCTGTTTTGTCGAGAAATGTAGCTGTTTGGTCAGTGAGAAAGAGAATGTTATATATAACTAGGGACACGATATAATTAATTGCCATCATCGATCATCAACTTTGAACGTGCGGTCAGTCATCAACAAATGGATATTATTTGACGGTCTGTCGAGTGTTGCGTTACTTCAGATTGTTTTATTCATATTCCGATAATAATAAATAATATTTGATATAGCATGATGAAATAAAAATAAAACTATTACATGTATAATATTGTTTTCAAAGTTCTTTCACGAAAACTAAAAAAACTATTATGAAGAAAAATTTAATTAAAAAATGTCTGAAACATAACTATAACCGATTATTTGATTATACTCAAAGATAAATTTTTCTTGGACACAAAAATGTTGTTGTCACAATTAAATTCTTTATGTGAAATTTAAATAAAATAAACAAATAAATTTAATAAAGTATATTTCAAAATAATAAAATAAATTTTTGTGATAAATTCGTTTTTTTCAATTTCACGTTATATCAAATAAAAGAGAAAAATGTTGTATTCTAAATGAAGTTGAAAACAATGGACAGTTTTTGCATTAAGTATGCTCTGGATTAGGACCTAAAGCGACCCCTTTGATGGCGGATAAATAGTAGGATCATCGCCTCGCGATAGCCCTAGCGTAAAAACGGTGCACCACACGTTATATAGTAGAGTTCTGAATGCTCGTTCTGTCGATTTGGTCACTAGACTAAATGCTGCTTTATTCCTGTTAATTCCCCGAACAATCGAGCCCCACGTCTCCATCGATTTGTATACGAGACCATTTGTAAACACAACCGTAAGTCCGTGAATGCGATACATGCTACACGTTTGACGCTTGCTTGCGCTTTATCTGCATCTTTTTCATTCATTCGACCCACGCTTTTGATTCATCGATTCTTCACTCACAATGTCATTTCCCCGGATAATGTTTATTTATGATGGATCAATTCTCGTATTTGTTAAATACTCGAATGTTTTTGAGAACACTGTGCCAAGTGCTTTTTTAAGCCATTTCTTTTTTCGTTACAAATTTACAATAGATTTTTACAAAAGTTTAACTATATAGAGGTAATTGAAGTGATTATAAGAGGATTCTTTTTATTTTCTCTTTTTCACTTGCTGTCATTTTAGAACTTAAAAGTTTCAAAAATAAAATGAAATTGATTTTGAAATTTTTGCAATAAATTAATACAATTTCATATCAGTTTTTATTCTTTATATTTTATTCTTTAATATTTATAATTTCATAGAATTTTAGAGGGAAAAAAGTGTAATTTTTACCAGAATTTAGGTTATGTCAATTTTGTAAAGATAACGCGTTATCTGACTGGTAAAACTCCACGTCAGTGCTACCAACGTATAATATAAAACTGGAAAGATCTTTTTTATTATCAGATAAAATTTAATTTGGCTCCCTGTAATTGAGGAGATAAAAATTAATATACATCTTTTTGAAAATGTATTCAAAGGTGTTCTGATTTTTGAAAACTTATCTCGGGAAATTGATGGACGTGAACGTCAGATAAAACTTTATCAAAGAGAGTCTCCCTATTTTTTTTCGTTTTCGACGATACAAGCTGGCATTATGGATAGGCCAGACGCTCTCGCGATTCACGATAACGCGTATTTGAACAAAGATAAGCCGACTGGGTATATACCTGACGCCCGTCGTCCTGATATAACAGCCGCATCCTCCGACGCTTTCACGTTTCCACGGTGTACCGCGGCCTCGCGGGTATAATGCCCTCGTTGTATTTCGTGGTGCAATATACCACGGGGCTACCTCTACCAGTAGATAATTTTATCGCATAAAAGATAAGAAGATGTTGACTTGTCATCGTTTTAATAATTCTCTCTAGTAAAGTATGTTCTGCCATTGAGTATGATTTTCAGAAAAAATGATTTAAGACTTTTTTAACAAAGGTCTAAGACATTTTTGTTTAGACTTTGAGAAATTTTTGTTTATTAATCATGATAATTAGAGTAATGAATAAATTAAAACTGCAAATTATACATTTTAAAAGTTTTATATAAGATTTCTTGAAGGATATAAATTTTAAATGAAAACAGTTTGGTGTTAAATTATTTTTTATTGATGATGAAAAAACATTTTAAATATAAACTTTTAATTAACTTCTTTTACATGTTTCTCTGTTGTAAAACCCGTTGATCTAATTTATGTGTGATGTAACTCAGTGCACGTATTCAATGAGTTAACTATGCCTTCTCGCTTTGAATACTAATTTCGATCCATAGCATTTTATCTTTGGTAATTAAAGTTTATGAAGGATTACAATTAAGAAGCTGATTTTACGACGTACACCATTTAATTAATTACTGATCATGTTAAAATTGTAGAATAAAAGCTTTTGTTTGATAAAAAAATTGTATTGTCAATGAAAAATTAAATTATTAATTTTAGTTTCTTCTCTTAAAAGAATATTTTTAAAAAATATCTTATTTAACAAAGTTTTTTTCTTAATAATATTTTGTTGCATACAGTATAATACATTCCTAAACAAAATGTGTAAAATTACGCAGAAGCTGCGAGCTTTTGATGCCGTAACACATTGCGAACTTTTACGCAAAGTTGCGTAAAAATCCGTAGCTTTTTTACAAACGAATACATTAGTTACGAACAACAGCATTGACAGCTGTTATATAACCTATATTTTCAGTCATTAATTACATTGCCAAATACAGGTACAAATCGTAATTAAATTGTATTTGTATGTTAGATTTTTATATTGAAAAGATAAAAAATTTTAAAAATATTTAATCTTTTCACGGCATGAAAAAAACAATTTACGTAATTTTTCGTAGCATTCTACGTAAAAATTATATATTTGTTGTACCTATTTTTTTTATTAAAATTAAAGCAGAAATGATACATAAAATTATAGTATATATATTCACTTCAGTGAATATCTTTATTAAACATATAATTTTATTTACAAATTTGCCGGTTTTAATTAATTAATTGATTTAGATCAGACTGAAAACTAGTTATTACTGCACTTTAGAAACCTGTATTGAATGCATTTCGCCTCCGTAAACAATTAATTATTCATGGTTTTAAAAATGTACTATTAGAATTAACTAATTGAAACTATTGTTGTTAGTATAAAATTATTGATCTTAATTAAAGTAAAATTTATTGATTAAAGTTTTAAACATTATACAAATAGTTATTTTACATAAAAAATAATTATATATATATAAGTTTCATTATATTATGTATAGATTGTGATCTAAAAGCAGAATCATTCAAAATCATGATGCCTTCAGCAATGATTTTAGTTCTACAACCTGAAATAAAAATATTAAGTCAAATTTAATTTATCGATACAAGCTAAATTAAATTTTTATAATCAAAATAAATGTATTAAAATTCCTAATGTAATAAGCCTATGGAGATTTAAATGATGAAAATACTTTTATTATAATAGCTTAATTCTAATGAATTATATGTTTTTATTATGCAGTTTTATACAACAATAGACATATAAGATTATCAATCTACAAATCTTAAAAAATATTGAGATTTAAATTAATTATTGCGATATTTTGCGGCATATAAATAAATATTACAGTATTTTTATGTATATTTGAAAAAACAAACATTTACATTGTTTTTTATCATTCTTGGATCACATTTTTGCCTCAAAAGTAACGAAGTTTTAAATTTCCTGTATAGATTTACCTACTACGAGCAAATAAACTCAGTAC
>JABFPM010001865.1:0-18468 GCA_022817325.1 Idris sp. 1 HC-2018
AAAAAAAAAAAAAAAAAAAAAAAAAAAAAAAAAAAAAAAAAAAAAAAAAAAATTCATGACGGTTCTACTATAAGTTTATAAAATTAACTGAAATATTTTAATTATAAAATACTTTTAAAAAATTGGATGATTAAAACTTTTCTTCTAATAAAAACTCACATTTGTTTGACAGGTTGCACAACGTTGTTTGTCCTTTGTACATAATACTTTAAGCGAAATAAGAATGTTAGAAGTACAGAAACCCGAAGGGTCGGTCGACTCTTGGGCTTTTCTCTGCTGTTTAGAAGTTTTACACGCTTGTCAACTGTCGTCTTCTAATATCGATAACAATCAGCAACAGGATTTGTGTTCGCTGCACACAGCTAGCTTGTGGGCTTTAGCAAGAGATAAGGTTTACATACATTCTAAAATTATATATACTACTTAGCATAGATAACAACAACAAAAGAAAATAAAAATTACATAATAAGTTTCTGTTATTAAAGTTTTACGTTTACACGTTAGCAGCTCTAAAATTTTTTGCGCAGTAAATTGAAATATTTTCAACAAGTACATGTTTTTTAAAACTAGAAAACTCAGCAGAGAATGAAATAATTTTGTTATAAAACTAAAAAAATTAACAGAGAATAAAAAAAAATTGTTATAAAACAAAAAATCTCGACTTTATTTTCTGCTGAACAAAAAATTGTAGCAAAAAGTAATTTTTATTCAAGCAGAAAATTGTCTGTGCCAGTTGGGTAATTTAGGAAAACTATGTGGCCTTATGCCCGGAAGCGAGCCCAGCAGTGAGCAGCTGCACACGGTGGTCTACCTGATCGCCGGGATGGGCGACTCCGAGCTGCAAGAGTCCGGCAAGCCGACCCCCACCGACAAGCTCAAAGAAGCCCTCTCCTCGAAGGACGCCTTCCAAAAGCAATACCTGGAGCACGCGGAGCTCGCGATGGGCACCTACAAGCACGTCGGTCGAATCCGCTCGGCCCGACTCATCGGCAAGGAACTGGCTCGTTTTTACGGCGAACTCGGGGAGAACCAAAAAGCTGCAGCCTTCCTGTCAGACGCTCTAAAAACCTACCTCGAGGAGGGCTGGTTGCACCTAGTGACGCAGACCCGACTCGAGCTGGCGCAGTGTTACAAGCGGATGGATGACGTGGAGAGGTATACGAAGATCTGCGCCACAGTGGCGTCCATGGACGTGCTGCACGTGACCGTGAGGAACAGCTATTTGGATGAGATGCTGGCTTACATGAAGACCCTGAAGGGGGAGCCACTGTGCACCGAGCTAGGGGACAGCTTTGTGCTGGAGTCGATGCAGGTGAATTTGACGGACAGGGTGGTGCAGGACTGCATGGTGAATATCAGGGTGGTGGTGAGGAGTCTGCTGCCGAGGACGGTGAGGTGCAGTGACGCTGCGGTCTCGGTGGAGCAGGTGCCGAAGCTGGCTGCGCCGGGCAAGAGGAAGGGATCCAAAGTGCTCGAGCAGCAGGTGCAGTTGTAAGTATTTTTTCTTTAAATATGTACACGGAAAATAGTCATCACCGTTAAATACAGTCACGAAAAATGTGATCTCCGTGTTTTAACGTACCGCCACTGTCTATTGGGACTTACAGAATAGAATGCGCTGATGCGGATTTTTTGTGTACTAACAAAAAATGGCGGCTAATACGCGACATAACCAGTGAGTTGATTCGGAGCACATAATAAAAAAATATAATATTAGTGTTTTCTACTGATGAAACGGTTTAAGTATTCGAAAAAGAATTAAAATGAGTGGTAAAAATAAAACTCTGAAATAACAAAATAAAAATAATTAATCACTCATTTTTGACACATACGTACTGGCGTCCATGTTTGTTATGATAACAGCGCCGCCAACGGATCCTGTAAGTCCCAATTTCGATAACGGAGCACGTTAAATATCAGCCGCTTACCAATAATGCTGAATTTCAGTGCTTGTATACCGTTAATAAAGTTGGCATAACTGCATTTTGGTATGAACTATCATGTTGTTTTACCGTGCTTCTGTATCACTATAAATTACGGTGCTTCAGCACCTTGTTTTACGGTGCCGGCACTGATTTTTACCGTGACCAATCACTCATCAAATCGATAAATGTTAAATGAGCCTTACATTATTTAACAGTAATTTATGATGTTTCAGCAAATAATTGCACAAACTCACAAACTAATTAACTTATGTTGATTTAACTTGTGAGGTTAAATACCACAAGTTATTGATCCATACGTTCCCCAAGAAATTAATATAATGAATAGAATTAAACACGGGGCCAATGGAAACGGAAGGGTTATTATAAAAAATTTAAGTTAAGTTAACCCTTTGTGGACGCATGTATAAGTTTATTAACACCCACGTTTTCACAAAGGGTTAACTTAACTTGAATTTTACATTTATTTATAATAACTCTTTCATTCCCATTGACCCCATGTTAAATTCTATTCTTTATATTACTTACATTACTTGGTTAAATAGATAAAATTTCGATTTTTTAAAAATAAAAATGATATTTTACTTATTTAAAGTTAGTGTTTCTGTTTTTGAATTCTAACTACTCCGTTATATTGAAAAAATAAATATATATTTTGCATGAAATGTGGCCCACAAACCCCACATTCATTCATTTAAGCTTTGTTTATTAAATGATTAAAATAAAATTAATATAACCTCAAATACTTATAAAGGTGAAATATCAGTGCTAAAATCACGGAGTCACTTTTTTATAAATTACTTTATTATAACAAAAAATTTCACAAATCTGGCTCTTGTAAGCTCTTTTTGTCATTAAAAAGAATACAAATCAATTAAGAAAAGTTATTTTTATGAAGTATTGTTTACCCATTTTCAGAACAAACATTTTTACCATCTCGAAATTTTGTTCCAAAGATTTTTAAAGAATTATCTGTAAAAATTACTTCTCTAAATAGATTTTGATTCTTCTCAATGGCAAAAAGGGCTCAATTTTCAATTTTTTTTTTTTCAAAATTGCGGATTTCTTACCAACTGTCGATAAAAAAAATCGTAATTTTGAAACTACGCCTACAGTTTTATTCAAAATGACATTTCTTTTGCTCAAAAATAATTTTCCACAATGAGAGAAGACCGGTACATTTCGCTTTTTTAAAAATAATTAATAATCATATTATCTGATAAAACTAAAACTCCGTTGCAGTAGACTTTTGACATGCTCTTAAGGTGATATGTCAAGTCTAGAGTCACGGAGTTAGTGTCTTTTTCAATTAAAATTCATTGGTAACGAATTTAATCTACTAAAACATATCAGGCCATTCTTTAATAATGGGAGAATCATATGTTTTATAAAAAAGTGATTTTTATTAAACCCTTTTGGCTCCGTAACCTCCCCCGTTTGTATCATTATTGACGTATTAAAAAAAAACGGGGGAGGTTACGGAGCCAAATACGGAGCCATTTTTAATAATTACTTCAAAAAGTAATTATTAAAAATGTTTACTTCTTTGAGAACAGCAATTAATGAACAGAAATTGATAAATTTAAATATATTGAATAATTAAACATGAAAATCAGCGAAAACATTTTTTTACATTTTTCATAATATAATTTTTTATATTAACAAATTGGCGCGGTTTCACATAATGAAAAAGGTCTCTTTCAAATAACTTTAATACGTTGGGATGGATTGAAAATCTAATGCTAATGTTTTAATACGCAAGATCAAAGAAACGTGATTCCATTATTATGCTGCTGAATGCGCCTGAATACGAGTTCAAATGCTTGGGCTATTTTAAAGTAGTTCGTGCATTTTATTATTTACTCTGATTTGTAAATAAAACTTGATTTTTATCCTAAAATAAACATTGCTATTCATGTTAGGATGTTTGAATTACCCCCCCTTACCGCACTAAATTTTGAAATGTTCTTGTTATATAAACAGATTTAATTTTTTTTTGTTTACTTAATGATAAAGTAGATTTAACTTTTGAATAACTAAAATAATGAAAAATAAAATAGCAAATTGACACCATTGTTGAAAAAATTATAGTGGGCCCATAAATTAAATTCTGAAAGTATTTTGGAATTTTTTGCTTCGAAAAATGGAAACTTAATTTAAAGTTTCATTTGTTTAGATTGTCGAAGCTGACTCTGAATGACATGAAACCAAAGGACCCGAGTTTGCTGAAAGTGCCAATTTACTCTCACTTGGGCTACCAAGAGAATAAGAGTCTCTGCTCAGCTGGAATTGCTTACGATGAACCGGTGAAACAGCTGGTTCGAAGATCTGACAGTACGAAGCATAGAAAACCTTCGGTTAATACCAAAGGGGATTTTAGAAATGCTCTGAGTTGCAGTGAATTTTTGTTGCAGTCGGGGTTGAATGACTTCACTGTCAGCAGACGAGTGGAGCAACCTGGAATTTACAAGGTTTTTTTTTTTTTTTGTAAAAGATGTAATTCGAAAAGGTTCTTTCTCCATAAATATAAGTTAAAATTCTAATTGCTTTTGTAAAATTAACAAATTTTTTTAATAGTCTGAATTGTTGAACTTTTAAATCTTATTTTACATCAAATAATTTTGCTGAGAATATGAAATTAAATTTTGTTTATATATTAATAACTTTTCAATTGAACAATTTTGAAGGTCGGTCAGTTGTCGCTGGTCATCGAAGGCAAACTCGACTTCCTCTCTCCCGTACTGAACCCAAGACTGTGCTACGAGGTTGCCAAGACCCAGCCAACAGTCAACCTGAACTGCCTCGGAGATCTGCTGGCAGGATTGGTTCAAAATATCGAGCTTGTTATTTGCAGTGGCAGTATCAGAATCGCCGAGGGAGATGTCCTAAAGCTCAGAGCATCCCGAGGACTCACGATAATCAAAGCTGACCAAAGCTCAGTCCGGGAGATGGAACTATCTTTACCATCTTGCGAGCCCTTTCAGACTATAAAATTGCCACTTTCTGTCTACGCTGAGTTGCCGCCAAAAAAAGATTCGTCTTCCATGGAGCACAAGGTAGCCTGAAATACATTAACCATCTACATATAAAATAAATTGTTTGTTGAGGTCGGAAATTGATGTAAAAAATAAATAAAATACTTTTGCAGCTCAATATAAACTGTCCCTGGGAGTCAGACGAGAACATTTGCCTGCACTTCGGTCCTCCCTTCATGTCCACGATGAAGCTGCACACCGCGAAACACCGCAAGTTCGTTCAAATAATCGTAACAGGTCTCGCTAACCAGTTGCTGCAGCTAACCGAGCCTGAACTCAAAACGAATTCCTCAGTGGACATACACTTCCACAACTTGAATCCCGTGGCTGGTCAAAAATTGATCGTCTGCACTGGCACCAGTGTCTTTTTCATGTGGGAACTGGAAATCGGCAAGGGCGAAAAAACAACTCTCCCTGTGAAAATTGATTTTCGCGTCAAGTATCTCGCAGCGGATGAAAATGAGCTAGACCTGTCCGACGACGATCCTCTGCAGATAAACAAATTACAAAAATTGGAAGAAAAGAGTCACATTTATCGTTGCAATTTTGACGTCACAGATTATATGGTCAGTTTATAAAAAAAAAAAAAAGAACAAGAAATTGCTTGCGAACCTGCTTTTTTATTTGATTTGATTAAGCATGTGATTAAGACGTGTGATGTTGATGTTTTTTCAGACTTTGTTTATAGTTTCGTCTAAAGTAGAAGCAGCCGGAAGTGCCGGGGATTTTTGTCGTGCAGGCAGCATGTGCCATCTATGTCTCACAGTGACACGCATGCTTCCCGCTCCCAACCCCCATCCCCAGCTCATGTACGAGGTGCTCGCCGATCAGACCATGTGGGCCGTGTGCGGGCGCACCGCCGACACAATTTCTCTCGAAGACGACCACGACAAACAAAGCGTTACTCTAGACGTAATGCCTCTTACCAGTGGATATCTGCCTCTGCCTGTTGTCAGACTATCACGATATATTCCGGCTGCAGAAATAAAAAATGGTATTATTTTTGTTATACTGGGCGCTTTGCTTTTATACATTTGATGCCATCTGCAGTTAATTTTTGGAAATATCTTTTGCTGGGAAATTGCTGAAAAGAATTTTTTGATTTCAATTTGTTTTAGACATATCTCGGAAAAGTGAACTAGTTTCTGGACCAAAATTGGAGCCATTCAGTCCGGGACAGGTGTACAATGCAAGCAAAGCTCAACAGGTTCACGTCTTACCAGCTCCTTCAGAGTCTACCTAATTAACGACGTAAATTGCCTTTCGTGCCATTTGAATGAATATATATATATATAATTTTGATTGAATATTCATGTTCACTTGTATATTGTTAATGAAAATATCATCGATGCGTATATAAAATTGATCATTTAAAGAGAGACAATTTTATACATTAAAATTTCTTTTTTTGTAGCTTTTTATTTTGTGCATGAAAGGGTTGATTTGTACTTATATCAGTTTTGCTCACAAATCATTACAGTAGCGTGTCATTTATGTGCTAATTGAAATATAATTCTTTTACGTTCAGAAATGCCTTCAAAGTCTGTGGCTTGATTTCTATTAGATTTTTAGAGTTAAGACAAAAGTTAGACGATAATACAGGTATATTAGAACAAAAGTACACTGCCCGGCAAAATTTTTCAGCCACCTGCTTGGAGATCATTAGTGAAATAACTGTAAATATCTTTTGCAATTATCATTGAAATTGCATGAACATTTAACAGCTTATAGTTGAAATGCCTATCTTTCAGAAAATCAAAAGTAGATACAACATTTTTGAACCCTCGTCGAAAAAAGCCTACTTTTTCAAAATAATAGGTCACGTTCATTTCCACCGCAAATTGGAGTTACGATTGATACGTAAAAACGAATTAAATTTTCATAAGATATGGCTCTTTATCTTTCATTTAAAAAATTTCATCTAAATATCTCAATTTTTGAAAAAATTATGGCATTTTCAAAAATTTTTGTTTCCAGCTGTATACAAGCCAAATGATGCGATGTAGTCACAGACCTTAAATCCATTTCTTAATTATTATTATTAATTATTTAAACAATTAATTATTTATAATTATAAACATAGATTATTGAAATAACAGTTAACTTACTTGATAATATGGCATTTTGTTGAAAAATATATAAGGTGAAGAATTTATAATTAAAAAAATAAAAAAAAAGTAGGCTTTTTTCGATGAGGGTTCAGGGAACGGGGGTTCAAAAATGTTGTATCTACTTTTGATTTTCTGAAAGATAGACATTTCAACTATAAGCTGTTAAATTTGCAAAAGATATTCACAGTTATTTCACCAATGATCTCCAAGCAAGTGTCCGAAAACATTCGCCGGGTAGTGTATGTTTTATTCGAACATATTTTTTATTGAATTCAATAGTTTTTGTTTTTATAAAAAATGGAAATTTGATTTTCATTGAATGGGTAAAAATAAAGTAATATATCTTATTGTTTTGATACGTATGTTTTTTATATGTATTTATACATTTATATAGTTTTAAGTTTTGATTTTATTTTGCAATTTTATTATGACAAAATATAGTCATATTTCCAAATATAAAATGGATATTTGTTTGTTTTTTTTTTTTAAATATCAATATAAAGTGAAGAACGCGCAACTTTTATGTATTTCATGAGTTATGATTTTTTAATACATAAGTTAAGTTGTAATTACTTTTAAAATATACTTTTTAAAAAGCAAGTTCTTATTATTTATTTTTTAATATAACTTGCGTTTATTTAAAATTTATTGTAATTTTTGATCACAAAACTTATGTATATTTTTTAAAAGATTTAATATACATGAAAATGGCATGATTTTTTTATCATAAACTTAAGTTTATTGTAACTATTTGGTTATTATTGTTAATTAAATTAACCAAATATTTTACTTAACCAAGGAGAAAAATATTTTAATCCAGTAAAGTTTGATTCATATAATTTAAATAACGTTTTCTGAACATTTTGTATTCCGTCCTCGAATGTTAAAAAAAAGTAATCATCATCAGGAAAATGTTACTTTTAATATGAATAAGTAAAACAGTTTTTTAACTTTTATAAAAATTAAGCTAAGAATAAAATGAATTTTCTAAATTTGAACAAGAAAATTTAATCAAGTTATTCGAATTGTATTATTTTATATTGTGAAAATCTGAAAATAAAAATTATTTTTATGAAGTATTTATCGTATTATAAATATATGTTATATAAATGCAACTATTATTTAAATAATTATATATTGTTGCCATGCTACGTTATAGATATTATTTTATATAAAATCTTAATATTTATGTTTTGATTTGAAACATTATTAGAAAACAAAATTTATATATACCCAAAATTATTTTGTTTTCATAATAAAAGTTTAATTACAAATGATAAAATTAGTTGCATAAAAATAAATTGTTCTCAGACCAATATAAATTTTAGATTTTAATTATAATATATTTTATTAATATTACTAAAATCAAAATATCGATTTATGATATGATTTTTTGAAGGAGCTTTCAAATCACCATGTATATAGCGTGAAAAATTAGAATACTCACAACTTATAAATATACATATATTCTGTCCGAAAGTTTTCGGACATCTATTTTGAGGTCATTTTTGACATAAATGTGAATATTTTTTAAAAATAATATTGAAATTGTCTAAAAATGTGAAAATTTATAGTTGAAATGTTCGTCTTTCAGAAAATTACATGTAAATTAACTTTCCTGTAACTCCCACTTCTCCAACTATTATCAAATATGGACATTTTTATGAAAAAAAATTGGTTCTGTTTCTCCCCACCGCAAACTGGAAATGTGATTAATATGTAAAAAAAACTACTTATTTTATCGTAAACTATGCAAATTTATTTTTCATTTCAAAAAAATTAATAATATCTCAATTTTTGAAAAAGTTATGCAATTTTGAAAATTGCGTGTTTTAAAGGAAAACACTTATTCAGTTGCGTTTTAGACATTTCTTCCAAAATTATGCAATTTTAAAAATTAAATAACTTTGTCAAACATTGAGTGAAACATAACCTAATTTTTCCACAAAAATAGCCATATTTGATAATTGTCAGAGGGGTGGGGGTTTCAGGAAGGTTAATTTACGTATAATTTGCTGAAAGATAAACATTTTAATTGTAAGCTACCCAATTTTTAGACAATCCAATCATATTTGCCAAAGATATTTACAATTATGTTAAAAAATTACATTAAAACAAGTGAAACTTTCGTCAGACAGTGTAAATAAGTTTAGAGGAAAAATGATTTTGTAATGACGTATTAAAAAAATTATATACGTTTATAAATGAGTGTATTTAATAAATCGAATGTGACTGATTGTAAGAATAAAATTTTAATGCAAATTAAAATTTGATTTATGAAACTTGATTGTGAATTTTTATTCTTAAACAAAAATCATATTTCAGTTTAACCAATTATTAAGTTTTCATATTGTAATGTTTATTTCGGAACAATTAACAACACATTTATCAAAGTAATATCAATATATTGTTCGTAAAATACACGTTTTATTTAATGAGATTTTTAACACAATGAATTCGCTGCATGAAGCGAAGTAACAAAACGAATTTCTAAGGCAGTGTTGCCAACAAAACAAGAAGCATTTATATTCCCATACATATAACAAAGAATTATTTACACATTAAAAACATTTTTAATAGAGTAATTTCATATTATACAAGTATTTAAAATTCTTTGTGTGAAACTAATAATTTAGCCGCAATATCTGAAAAAAATATAAGTATAAATATTTTTCACCAAATAATATATTTCAAAAACTTATTCAATATTTTAAAAATAATTTTATATTATTTATCTCACCTTAAACTTCTTTTACTTTTCATTTTTCATAATCGAACGAAAACATTTAATTAATTTTTTTTTTCTTAAAGAAAGTCTTTTGCAACTTTTACAGCTATGTAATCCTTCGTTTTCGTGTATCTGAACGTGTCTCCTTAAGCTTTTTTGATTTTCAAAATGTCTGCAGCAGGATTCGCATTTATATGGTTTATCATCTACGTGCAATCGAACATGTCTCTTATAATCCGCAAAATTTGAATAATTCTCATCACACTGTTCACAGCGAAACGGTTTTTTTCCAGCATGAACTCTGATATGTACATCCAAATTTAAGTTCGATGCAAAAATTATCTCGCAAAAATGACACTTCAGTGGATTTTCCTCAACAATTTCATCCAAATCTTCAATGTTTTCACCCAAAAATGGCGGCTCATACTTGTGAACATGCACCGTCAAAGTTCTCATCAGCTCATTTTCATTTGACTTTTCCTCACTGTAGGTGTTTACATGCTCAGTAATATTACCGTTATTTTTAAAAATGTTAGAAGAACTTTTCATTTCAAAATTTGCAGTATCCACAATAGAGTTATCCTTTTCTGATTCCTCCCCCATTAACATTCGCAACATTGTTTATTTTCAAAATAATACTTTCTGTCAGAAATTTGTTAATCGTTGTTATGGAAACAAAAACAAAAAGTTATCAGATTATAGAAGTGAATAATTAAATTCAAATTGAAATACCAAAAAAAAAAATAAAATAAAATAAAATAAACAAACATTAAAAGCAATATCATTATTTTCTACTTCCAAATATTTTTTTTTCTTTATAAAAACAAGTTACAGTATAAATATTGGATATGATAGCTTTCAGATCAAGTTTGAGTTGGGGAAACACCGTTGCGAATTAAAACTGAAAACAAAACAATAAACGTCGCTCTTGTCTTGGCATCGTTAGGGAAATATGGACACTCTGGTTAGGCAATTGAAAGGGTGAGGTGGATATGGGTCAGACATGTATTATTGAAATTTTAAAAGCATTCCAAAGTTCCGTTAATTCGCGCATTAGTCCCCCCCCCCCCTCCCTCTTAGCGTGCGTAGCAGGGCTTGTCGCGCGCAAACATGCAGACACCCGATGCCTGACAGATTGACATTCAGTCGCGCGAATAGCCGTGAATATTTTATATTTGATTTCACCTGTCAGAGCAGGCGAGACTGCCATGCAAAGAGCTATCTATAGAAGCCGAACTTTCGACCTGAAGTGACCCCTGCAGGAGAGATGCATCCAACATCTTTGCCTATTAAAAGGAATTTCAATTCCAGAGCTCTGATTGCGCGATGCTAATATTGCGATGAATATCCGCGAGCCAATGCGGAGCCAGGACATCGCTTCCTCTGGTTAATAATTCATGTGCGTATTTTTAATGCCAACGGGTTTTTTTCGTATTGAATTTTAAAAAATGTCGTTATACTCTCTAATGGTCGTTTATTGTTTATTATGTTATTGGTAATGTGTAGGTAAATGATTTCATTTTTTGGAATAGAATATTTTAATATCTATATGTTTATATAATTATATATTTCAGGATATTTGTAATTACCAAGAAAAAGATGATCTGTTTCATAGCTTCAAAAATTGGGCAATGACCAGTCGGTAAAATATCTTGGCATTGACTTCAGTAAGGCTTGTCGTTTTTTGTCAAAAATATCAATAAAATCACTTTAATTTTATTAAAAGTCCTGTAAGATTTGGTTATTTAAACAGATTTGATAAATTTTCTTATTGAACTGAGGAATTTCAAGTATCCCGAGGATGTATCGAGAGAAAAATAAGGACGTTATGGCATGATCTCAAAAACGATGAGGTTTGCACAAAAACTTAACAGAACATCACTTGTGTTGTAATAACGTCACATGAATTTTGTTATAATTTTTCTATCACTTAGTTCTGAGATATTTTAATTTTAAAATATGTATTTTTTTATTTCGCTACATTGGTTAGAATAGCGCCGCCAAATTAACTTTCGGTCCGTGCTATTTAACTCTTCGTTGACACACTGGGGTGTTTTTACACCCCAACGCCATTTCAAGTCAAATTTGCAATATAAAAACTCGAGATTTCTACGCCAGTATAATAACGGTAATTCGCTTTAGGGTCTGCTTGAGGTGAGGTATTGAAACACCCCAGTGTGTGGAGGTAACTTGAACTTTTATGTTACGATACTTTTTAACTGTAAATTATTAAATTATTAATTTTTATGCAAAATGGTGTACTTAAAACTATATTTATTTAATAATTTTTTTTGTAGTTGCTTTTTTCAATTAAACCGTTATGAAACCGAATTATGTTCTTATCCACTTTATGTTATAAACAATAATTTTGCATATACAATAATCAATAAATAATGTATATATATATATATATATACACCTTTAAAATCATAAAATTATTTATTTTTAGATGGCCAGTTGATACAATTTACATAGCAGTAAACAATTGTCAAACATTTATTACGAAATGAAGAAAATAGCTTCGACGAGGCTTCTGAAGGTGAAGAGGACTCGGAGGCACTTGAAGAGCAGGACAACAAAACAAAAATTCAATGCGACGTGTGTCACAAACCAATTTGCACGGCTCACCGTTATACTTTTATGCGCATCGTGCTCTGAGCGCGAATAACTTTTTTTTTTGTTAACAAGTTTTGTGTAATTTTTTATAGTAAACATTAAATACATTCAACTGTTATTATAATTATCCAGTTTGAAGCATTTTTTATAGTTATTTTACTTGCAAAACATGACAAAACTCAACTTCGAACTTTTTGAAAATTGCTCAACTTCAGATGTCAAAATAAATAACTTACACGGTCTTAAATTAGACGTTTTAAGAGTGTGTACGAAGGGTTAAATATGGCGGCACTATTCTAACTAACGCGTCAAGATAGGTAAGTACGTATCTTGAAATTGAAATACCTCATAACTAAGTGACAGAAAATTTTTTAAAATTATCATGTGATACTATTACAACATAAGTGATGTTCTGTTACGTTTTTGTGCAAATCTCTTTGTTAATTGCGATCATTCTTAAGTAGAGAAATATGAAACAATCTAGAGTCCTCAGACGACTGAAACACAATTGTTAAATTGACACATTTTGTTATTAAAGAGTTTTAAAAAGAGAAGTATCAATATTGAACCTCCATTGCATAGCTAAGACTAAAAAACAATGTCAAAAAATAAATAAATGAAAACAAATTAATTTCAGTCAAAATGAAAGAAAAGTATTGTAAATATTGTTTGTACGTATATTTTGTACGTATATAAAACACAAAACATTATGACTTTGTGTCTCACTTTAGAATAAAAATTGTCTATCGAATAAAAATATTGTTTGAAATTGTAAAATCTTTATTGAACAGTATTCGAATTTAGATAGAGGATTTTTTGGGGAGTTGAATTGATATTTTTAGAAAGCATTTTCCTAACAAAGTATAATCATTAGTTGAAGTGATTTTAAAATTTGGTGAATTGTGATTTAAAGTTGGACATGAGAAAAATGTTACTTATTTTTAAATTAAGAATTTTTTGCATCGAAAAATGTTGCATCATTTATGGACAAGAATTTTCTTGATTGAAAGAGAAAATATCCATTTTTGAATATTTCTAAAATTAAATTTAGATTGAAAATTATTATGGATTTGCATTATTGTTAAAATAAATGTTAAGGTGACCAAGTTTGATTGGGATTTGTAATAATATTTAATAAAATAAGTTTTCAGCCTAAATACAGTGTATTAAGACGTTATTTTATAAAGTGTATAGTTATAATATAACACAATCTAAAAATGTAAAATGTTTTATATCGTAGAAATTGTACAAATAAAATAATACAAATATACTGATGAAATGTAATCAATACACGGAGGTAGTTTTAAAATATATCCGCTACATTAATCGAATATTCTGTGTTTAAAATGTACATTACAAAATTGTCATTTGAATTAAAATTGTATTTTATGCATTTCGAAATCAATGTTTCTTCATCTTCAAATGTAGCTCTGGTAAACAAATGTATTGCTTAATAATCAAGGTATATTTTAATAATAATCTTATTAATACTTTACAATAAATAGAGATGTAAAAAAATTCTTTACAAATATTCATTTAAAATACGGATCTATGTGTATAAAATAAAATGTACAACGTTCATTGAACCCTCTTAAATAGAGGTAACATATAAATATTATCTTAATCTTACATGCACAGATAGAAGTGATAAATTCATAAAAAAAGTGTTATATTTTAAAATATCATTGGATGTTTTAAAAAATCAACTGTTTTATTAAATAAACAATATGTGGTATTAGTGTAGTTATTCTATTTAAAGAAATAAAATTAAAGTTTGCCTGAAAAGAATTCTATATGTTAAAATGTAAACAAGTGTACATTGTATTAAAAAGAGTTATTTTAGAAGAAAGATCAATTGAAGAATCCACCGTAGCTGCCATGATTCATATTATGAAAGACACATAACATTAACTGTCATTAAGGCATGTTACAATAAAAGTACATTTCCAAAGCGTTAAATCATGACAAGTCATTTTCATAAACTATTAAACATCCATCATCCCCTATGAAAGGTCACAGAAATTCATTCACGAAATTTGAAACAACTCCTCGAGTTCGTAACTTGTATGATGATTAACTTTTAAATAATAAATGATGTTGCAGCACCAAATAGAATTCTGTCCATTAATTACAAATGATTTACTTGTATCGTAGAAAACATAGTCACTTGTCACACATAAAACAATTCAAATAACAATTGAAATCAGTTGTGATTTGCCTGTAATTCTGAAAAAACGTCACATTAAGTGGCGTATAATATTGTATGAAAGTATTCTTCTGAAATCAGTTGTGTTCATGAAATGTAGTAGTTCACTACTCTTCTCTGTTCATGATTATTGCCCGAAAGCCAATTTCAGTTGACAAGACATTCGAGCAACAATCAAAAGCACAAAGAGTAAATTGTCGTCATCCTCTTGCACCAGTCACTTGAAAATAAAGGTACAATTAAAAGTCAGCAATTGAAACTACAATTAAGAAAGAAGTTTGAAAAGCAAACATTGTGATTCGAAAAGCTGAACTGCCGAGCGTGTCGGCAAAAACCGGTAGCTACCTCAATGATGGCAGGCAAAACAATGAATTTTGATCCACCCATTTGGTCCATTGTAGCCGTTCCCCTTCTCGAAAAAAAGGTGGGAGCTGTCCCCACTTTTTGCTCCAAATAAGTGTTTGTTTGGCCGTTTTCCCTGGTCCATGACCTCTGCAACAAAAAAGTCAAATGAATTTCCGGCTTCAGAAACTACAAATCCTCACCTTCAAATATTTGTCTTCAGTAGAGATAACTTGAGTACAAAAAGACTTGTGTACAAAAGACTGGTACAATTGCAGAGATTTGCGGCAAAGTTCACAAGTTTTTTACTTGCAACCGGAAGTGGATGACTCTGCTCTAGAGGTGTACAGTCGAGTGGTTCACGGACGCGAATGACAACGCGTACAACTCGCGAATTGAATTTCAGGTCGTGAGGGTTGAAAGTTGGCCTCTGGTGGGGGATGTCCTGATCCTGCGCAGGTGAATCCGTGCCATCAAAGTTACATGAACACTTGCGTTATCTGTCCGGCCGTCTATTTGCTCGCTTATTAAGCGTCTTGATCTGCGGCTAATTTGATGATTTACCAACCGCGCCGCTTCAAATTCAATGCAAACTTCACCCCCGGTTTCTGGCCTCGTATTCGATTCGTTTTTCGATATTTCACGGTGATATGTGATGGATTTCAGCTTCAAATTACTTTCTCTGCCAATATTTTATATATAATTACTGAAACAGTGTATCGCTTTCTGTAATTCTTGTTAATCTCATCTTATAGTGTTAGGGGCGTTTTTTGATAATCGCTGTGTCCCCTTAAATCTGAGAACCGACATGTGCTTACGAAATGTTATTTATTTCATTTCGATTGGAGGAAAAAAACGAAAATTTCTATTTCTTTTTGTATTTGCACCGGAAAGAATTAGACGCGGACACAATGGTCATTGAGTGTTTCGATTAGCTGGCTTTTCGGCTTCCATATTTCACAGTTGAGTAAATCAACGCGCTGATTGCTTAATCATTGAAAGTTTCAAACAAAGTATCAAACTATTTTAACCTGCGATTCGAATTAACTTTCATTCTTAATTATTGTTATTTCAATTCAAATTGAATTTAAACAAGGATCTTACATCTAACATACAATCAAGCTTTTTATTTAAAGATGAAAACATTTCAAACATTCAAGTATAACAACTAAACATATCTTTTCAATATAATCACTTGTGTAATGTTTTACTACAGTATTTCAAAAAAAACAAACAAACAAACAAACAAAAATCTTAAATAAATCAACACTATTATGTTAAACGTTTTAAATAAAAAAAAAAAAACAAAAACAAAAAAAACCACGTACAAAACCCGAAAAATGCACTTTTTTTAGTCGCTATAACTTTGTTAAATTTACAGCTTTTTCATCATTTTTTGTTGAATGAAAGATAAAACTTAAAATTATCCAATACTGTAACAAAAAATAACGAGAATTAACCCCGCTTACCCCGTGCAATGTGTTAAATTTGATTATAAATTCATTAATTTTTCATTTCTTTGTTTATGGTAAAATTACCCATAATAATTAAATAAATTAATCAAATAAATTGAAAGGGTTTTAAAGTAGAGGTTTTATGCTTTCAAATGAGCTAAGTTTGAAACATTTTCGATTATTTCTAAACAAGCTATGTCTGTTTCAAATTTTCCAATGTTTTTACAATTTTTTGGTGTATCCACACTTTTGAGCGGCACTGTAAAAATACATAAGTATTTAATTTGAGGACAATTTGCATATAAAATGGAAATAAAAATTAACGATTATTACGCTTGTGTTTGAGAATAATTCACCAGCAAGCAACATAAATTTCTGTTTAATCCAATAGACTTTTCGAATTTCCCGTGGCCAGTTGTAATATCTATTGTCAGGAAAAGTTTGCTAGAAAAGATTTAGCTGATCGTAATACATTTATAACAGATTGATGTTTGTCTGAAGAGGGGGCAACCGCGAGACAGTAAGAGAAATTGAAATTGGAGTAACGGACGGCGGAAGAAGGCGCGCACACACAAGAGATTGAAAACTATAAAAGGCTAAGATCGAATGAGCCGTCGAGCGTTAAAGCGCCACGAACCGGCTTTCGTTTATGCTCCTCTCATGATACAGCAATTCTCAAAACTTTTGTTTTCTCATCCGTGGGAAAAAAGAAACAAAACTTGTATTTAATTTCTTATCAACTCAGCCAAAATGTGTTTTAAATTATATTTTAAAACACATGTATTAACAATAAGTTTTCACTTAGATTTAATTCATGAAAAGCAATTAAGAAGGATACAAACACATAATTATAATTGTCCGTTAAACATTGGTCGAAAAATCGACACAAATCGACAACAAATAATCTGCAAAAAAAAACTCTTGTTGTCAAAGTTCTAACGAACTTCTTGATTACAAACTTAATTTTGATTTTTCATAAGCGGATCTTATTTTACAGTTTTTTCAACAAAGAAAAATTACAAAGAAGAAATGGTTGCGTAAAAGTTATATTGTTTCCGTTCTGTTGGCGTGCAATTACTGGCTTTGAGTGTTTTTTTTTTTTTCGTCGTTTTTTTTGTTACACGATTCCGCGGATCGTAAAGCGATCGCTATGACGTTTACATTTTCAACAGAGAAGAGGAAGTTGCAGCTCGAGCGTGACGCCGCTGATCACGTTTGAGCTTCTTATTTCGAGGACCGAAAGTGTAACACCAGAGCTGAGTTTGAAGATTTCTCTCTCGGGGTCGTGTATACAGCGATCCACCATGAAAAAGCATAGTAATCGTTCTTTAGAAAGGCAAAAAGTGCACTATGCTTCACTGCGATTAAGGCTTTTATCATTTTCGAGAACCAGCACAAAAAAGTGAACCTTATTTTTGCCAATTGTGTAAGCAACAATAATTGCCAGCTTGTTTCACAACAACTTTTTTTGTCCTTAATTTTGTGTACAAAATTATCAAAATAGTGTTATTCAGATCCTGCAATAATTTCTTTTAAATTTATCACCTTTGTAAATTAGCTTTAACTTTTCTTTGTTATTTTTGTGTAAATAAAGCTTGTATAATAAAATATAATAATCAACAAATTTATAATACACATTTTAAATATATGTCAAATTAATTTTGTATACATAACAAGTTAGTAAACGCTTATTGATTTAAAACGTACGTTTTATAAAATACCATTCATTATATAAAATCTAAAAATATTATTGATATGCAAATTTTACGGTTATGCTATTAAGTTAATGAGCGAATATCGCGAACTTTCGCGAACTTTCGCGTAATTAAATTAGTCAATTAAATAAATAAATCGATAACATAAATGTCGCGTTTTATTAAGTACAAAAAAAACTGCATTAAGTGTATTAATGAAAAATCAATCCACTATTAATTCATTTTAATACAAGATTTAAAAATTTAATTAGAATTAAAATTATAAGACTTTTTGAATGAAAATTCTGCTATATATATTAAAAATAAGTTTCTTTCCTT
>JABFPM010001866.1:0-18466 GCA_022817325.1 Idris sp. 1 HC-2018
CGCTTTAGTGGAGAGCTTCTTTCAGTATTGCAATTTAAAGAAGGACAATTGTACGAACGTGGCTGTTATTCCTGTAATGAACATCTTAGAGAGGGAGTTTCGTGTAAAAACCGAGGTCGTTTACTACCTAGAGAAACACAATGTGCCATCCAATTTATTGACATTTCGGTAACTTTTCGTTAAATCCTTATTTCTATCTTGTTCACCCCTCTCATTAAAATCTTAATACCATGTTGCTTGGAAAAAAAAAAGAAAATAGAAATTCTATTTACTTTCTTTTCAAAATGTTTTAGTTACAATCTTCAAAGAAAATAATAATAGAAAAATTAATTTATATACAGCACAATTTAATTTATAAAGCAAAAATTTATTTTGCAAAGAATACATTTATTTTATAAAGAAAAAAATTATTTCGTAAAGAACAAATTTATTTTGTATAGAAAAAATGTATTGTATAAAGTACAAAATTAAATTGTCAAGATTTTTCTGGATTATTACATGTTGATATAGAAGAAAATAATATGTAGCTGAAAAAGGGAAAGGTATATTTTGAATTGTATAAACATTTAACTAATTTAATATGTTTTATATGTATATAATCAAATGGATTACACTGGCTTGTCATATTTAATATGCATTTAGGTCGTATGGGGTCAGCTGCATTATTTGAGATTTAATATGGTCTACGTATATTTGAAAGTGAATCACATAAATTGTATGTAAAATTGAACCTGTGATCCCTCCTGGGCTTCTTGACAAATTTGAAACGAAAGCCTGTATTGCCAGGTCCTCTCTTCTCAAGTTTCGTATCTATTTGTTACTTGTCGAAAATCTTGTACGTATCTCATAAATTTTGGAATACACGCTATTATGAACATAGATAATTCATTGGCTCTATTTGTTATACATGAATATTGCATATTTTACAATGTTTGAAATTAATAATAATATGCTTTGTTTAACTGATATATGAAATATTTTCTTAACAAATCAAAAATTCACATCGTCGTGTTTGTATTTTAATAAGGTGGAAAATCCATTCCAGCTTTGACCTGTGAATTGCTCGAACATTGTTATTTAATAATATTATTAATAATACTTTTTTATACCTCATATCCTGACGATTGTTTGAAATAATTCACGTCGAAAATCGACATTCTCTTATCTTGAAACATAAGTTAGAGTAGCGGCATCATATAAACAAGAAACGACCAAAAACATTTGGTCTCTTTTTTCAAAATATCAATTGAGCCCCTGGATGTTAAAACTCGCCTTGCGCTCAAAAGTGAAAGTTTTAGCAAAAATGTTAGTTGACATGATACGTAAAGTTTGGATTAAAATATCATTTAAACAATAGTTCTGATGATATAAGTGTACGCGAGGTAAATGTCCCTTATGGTCTTATAAATATTTGTGCAAAATAAGAATAATTTCCGTATTGTAGTATTAGAGATAATAACGTTTATTGATTGTCAATGACAGTTTTTAAAATGGCGGTCCGTCTGCTTTCTTTTTAAGCGTCTGCTTTAGTCAATCTAACATCTAAATTTTCATGACAAATTAATTTGAAAATAAATTATATACATGCATGTGAAAAAATATATTAAGCTTAAATATAACATTTACAGCATTAAAAAATACAAAAAGATCATTAAATAATAAATTTTACGTTTAATTTGAATATTCATTTGATTTTTTTGAGTTTCTGGTAAAGTCATGTTTACACATATTTTGTACTGTTATTTATGTATTCATATTTGATTTTTATTAGAAAAAATAACTGCAATCCTATTTTTATATTTAAAGAAACTATAATGACATGAACACAAACTCTGTTAAATTAAATACTTGCAGTATTATCATATTATTATTTACATAACCTTACTTTGAGAAAACATCAAACTTCCACTGACTTCAGTAAGTGAATAAAATGATCACCTGTTTTTATAAATATCTTTCTTAAACTATCGTTGAGGTATGATTTTTTAATTTTTATTATAATTAACATATTTTTTTTATCTGAATAATAATTTTTCTTTATTCTATCTAATCTATTGGTCGAACAAAATGAATATTGATGATGTGTTCGTATATCTTTCTTTTTTTAATTCATTGCTTTTAAATGGGATATTCAATCGTAAAAAACTTGCGAAAATGATCGTTAACATGATTTTTTAAATATATCATTTTAAAGCTTATACAATTTTCTATCGAATCATGTAAAAAAATTGTGTCTATCTAATTATTTTTTTCACGCAATAACTACCTTAAGTAATCATCATTTTCTTAAAAAAAAAAAAATAAATAAATAAAATAATAAAAATAAATTAAAAAAAACTATTTTCTCATAAATTTAAGTTACTTAGAATTTTAAGATTTTTATATTTTGATAAACAATTTGCAATACTTTTCGGGGTGATAAAAATCTATGCTAATAATATATTCAAGTGCGAATTTTTTTACTTCTTTTCTCAACGCAATAGTGATAAACTTAAATGTGAGTTGCGATAAATCGCTGAGAAAAATATTCAACTTTTATACATTTGTGCAGGTTTATATACTGGAAGCCTCAAAAAATTTTCTGCAGGGGCAGAAGTTTGATATATATAACAAAGTATATGCTTCTCTGAATGCAGTTTTCCGTTTATCGCTTCCGCAATACAAATCCATGCATAATAGTATTCAACTGTAATTTTTTTTGCACTTCTGTTCCGGCATCACTGTAATATTCTTTTAAATTTAATGATATTTTTTGTTTCAAAATACGTGAATATTTTAAAAATACAATTAAATTATTATTGTACATTTCAAATTAGCATACATTTAACTTTGGTTTAATAAAACAAAAGGAATCTTAGTGAAAAAATATTTTATAAGTCTTAGTAAAATTATTAAAAATGTTAATACAAATTCTATACAATTAAAATGCAATTTTTTGTATTACTTTTGTTTAAAGTTTTTATGATAAACTTTTACAAATATAAATTAATTCTTTATTAGGAAATATATAATTATATACAATTAAATATATAATATAAATATATAAGTACGTGAATGTTTAAAACAATTATTTACTTTCAAGAAATTGTAAAGAAGAATAAGATATTAAACTGTTGTTCAATAATTAACACAAGAAATAGTTATAAAGAAATACTTTTGTTGGAGTTTCTTATTGTGATCATTTTTTCTCAACAGGTTTTGAAACTTACATGAGTAAAACTTAAAAGCCGGTTGAAATAGTAAACTATATTTTTTGTAAAAAGTTTCTAATTCTTTATTTCAGAAAAATAACGTTCCACTGTTTATTACTTGTTTACCACCAATTGAATGTGGTTTTAATTTTATTGTACCCCTCCCAAAATTTCATTAAAAAATTGTACAATTTTTAACATTTTTTCATATTCTTTATTGGATCAGCGAAAAACGATATTTTAAAAATTCTGAATAATCAAGTTTATAAAATTTGCACATTGATTTTTAATGAAAAAATTTTGTTTGTTAACCGATTCCTGTTAATCGTCGCCAAACATTGTTAAAATGACATTTCTGTACTAGTGTGTGTGACCAATATTAAAATCGGAAAATTATCTGTCCTTTCCTATTAGAAAGAAATAACAAATAAACGGCGATGCCTATTGGCACGCTGATCAGCTGTTCATATCAACGCCGCCATGACACCTTCGGGAATCGGTTAATAGGACATATTTAAAACAAGTTTATTCACTTATACATTCTGTGTTCCGCAATTAATTATATCTCTGGATGTACTGTTGTTTTACTATTGTTACTGATTTTAAATAATTGTAGAGAATTTGAAACCTTTTCATTAACTGAAAACAAAATCTTACAAATTTAAACTTGTAATTTTGTAAATATTAAAATAGCAATTTGATCAACCTTTTTAGCGTGTATTTTCACAAGTTTTTCCTCTTTCTACATAACATATAAGTATATAAATTTTGTTTAATTAAAAATATAAATTAATGAGAAACACTTGGTTTTTAAAACTTGCACAAGTTGAAAAATAAGGAACTCGGGAAGAATTTTTTTCTGGAGAGAATATTACAATAAAAAATGAATTACTTTGTTAAAATGTCATTCTTAGTTTATCGAATTTCGATACAAATTCATTATAAATCTTCATTGTGCCTTTTTGTAGATTTTGTTTAACATCACTGTGATAAACTTAAACATTATTTTTATTTTATAATATCAGGAAATTTATAAATACGTTTTTTTTAATTAAGTAAGATACTTAGCTTTTGTTTAAATATTTATAAAGAAAATGCTGCTAAAAAATTTCTTTTTCAATAATAATAGTCTTTTGCAGTAATTTTTTTCCTACAATTTATAACTTAAAATTTTGTTTAAATTAGTATATTATACACTTATTTCTTATTCCCTCGTAAAACGAAAAAAAAAAAAAAAATATATATGGCAATATAATGAAATTATAATTGAAATATATTTTAATTTTTATATTATATTGTTAATATAAAATTTGAACTGCAATATGTCAGTGAGAAAAATTATTTATATTTCTAACAAAGAAAATTTTAGAATGATACATACCTTTACAAATAATATTCATCTGTACTTTTTTCTGATTTTACTATGATAAAACTAAATGTAATATGCGCCAAATCACCGAGAAAAATATTTAACTTGTATATATTTTTGTATGTTTAAAAACTAGAGGCCTCAAAATTTGTTTAAAGTTTTGTGTGAGAAAAAATATGTGATATAATTATAATTTTAATGATATTTTTGTTTTCAAATATAGACTATACATTTCATGAAATTAAACTATTTTTAAAGTAACATAAGATTTTCAGCTTTTTATTTAAATATACAAAAGAAATCTCGCCAAACTTTGAAAGCTTGAACTTTTGCTCTCGGCAATTATGATCGACTATAATAATAACAATTTTATTTATAAACATATAAATTTAGCTTTTGGTTCGATAATGTACATAAAAAAAGAGAAAAAAATCTTGATGAACAATTTTATTTGACACAATTTTTTGCGATAAATTTTTTCCCAAGTAGACTGTGGATGCTTGTGCATTTATTTTCCAAACGAATTATCTTGATTGTTTTTGTTGATTTATCTGTTTCGTAATGTTTGAAACATCTTTTTTCTTTAAATTTAAACAAAATTCGTTTTTACATGCTTTTAAATATGTTACTGTATATTCAGCTCTTTTGATCCTGCATATGCATATTATATTAGTTACAGAAAATTGATATTATTTTTTCATTTTAGTAATATCATCAGTTATCGATTTTTATTAAAAAAAACATCCATAATTAAAAACCTTTACAAGCAGCATTTAAAATATTTAATTTTTCACTCTAAAACATTTTTATATCAAAATATTCTCTTAATGCAATTTATGAGTAACCGTTCGATATTTTCCTTGCCCTTTGCCCATTTTTTGTAACTCGTTTAAATTGACACTCGAAATGCCAACTTCACCAAAAATCTTGCTTCACATTATAATATTATCTCAAGTGGATAATATATTGCTAGGCACTTTAACCAACATTTTTGTAGATAAAATTTACATGAATCAAAATATCAGCAGCTTATACTTTAGTCAAAGCGTCAGGATCAGATGACAGGAGGTTATGGGCCTTGAACAGAAGTCGCCTTTTATGTCAATGACGAGTATTTAACTCTTCAAATGTAAACAATAAGCGCCCACTACGCTTTTGAAATGATGTTTGAACAATTTTACAGTGGACTGCCATAAATCCCCGAAATGAGATGCCACGAGGGAATGAAATGCCATGTTATTCTATGAGTCAGGAGCAAATTATCGATTTTATCGTTGTTTCGATTAAAGTGCCTTATATAATTTCGCGATTGATTTTCGGCAACGACGCAGAGAGACCATAAAACCTTCGGTCGTCAAATCGCTAACTAATTTCAAATGAACATAAAAAACAAATTACATACAAATATATGAATTTAATTTCACGAAATTCCTTATATCCTTTGATATCAAAGTCTTTTGTATATAGCTGAAATGAATTTTTTAAATTAGTGTCTCGAATAATCATGTCAGTGAAAAAAACTGCAACTTGCAAGAAAAACTGCACATTTTCGCTCATAAAGCAAAGTAGAATTTCGTAATCTACGTCTATAAACAAATCTTAAAAAAAAGAATCTTTCTTGTCTTTTTAATTTCCTTTTGAAATCTGTATCAAAAGTCCCGAATTTCTTTAAAGAAATATACACATTGTATTATTTTGAATACCCGAACTTTTGCTTCTTGGATTTCTTCACAAAATGACTCACCATGGTATTTACGCCACTGCTTGTATTAATGTTGAATACCACGAAAATCCTTTGAAAATCTCGAGGTTTAGAGTATTTACAACAAAACATGCATTTGATTTAATTTCGGGCAAATCGGTACATTTTTCTTTGAAATATATCTTCTTTTAATCAGCCTGAATTTTTAAAACATATTTTACTTGTTTGTCTTTAAACATATTTTACAAAATGAATTTATTTTTTTGAAAACTATGCAGGGATTAGCTCCCTAAACTCCGACCAGAAGCTCCGCCCCTGAACCCTGTAAGCCAGCCCCTGTATAGGAGCAGTGTTTATTTTTTTAGACGTTTTTGTCCCGCATTAAATTTTCACAACGAAAATAAGATCGAAATCCACGCACTTAATACGAATAATAGAATACACAACTCAGGACGAAAATCGATTGCGCAGCCATTGCACGAGTCTTATAAGACGCTCATTTATTGTCTTTAGTTGCATAATGTACGATTCCCCAAATTCTAATAACGTTCAGAATAAAGTTTTTGTCATAAATGAATATTACATTGGTTTATTTCTGCTAACAAATATTAAACAAAACTATTTATATTCTATTCTTTTTTATTACTTATTACAAGTTTTTTCTTAATAGTTTTGTAAGTTTTCCCAAAACCATTAAAATTGTGACTCTTCTGCTCTTAACACTGATCGCTTTAATTATAATTACAGCTCATTTAGAACAAAGGATGATTTCCGTGAAAGCTTATGACATGACGTTGTAGTAAAATGGTTTGCACCATATTGTTCTTGCATAGATGACAATTATTTCCTTTTGTAATTAAGAAAAAAAGCTAGTAAAAATATACGCACAATTTCTTAGTTAGAAATATTAGAAACACTTAGTGCATTTTTATTCTACATGGATTTTTACTTAAAAAGTGTCTTAAAACTAAGCATCTGGTTGTCACTGCTACCTACACTAATTAATTTCAATGTTCTTATCAAAATTTAGATCTTATCACGACATTTTACCTCCTTTTTTTATAAACATAAGTAGCAACTTTTTTCTTAATAAAATTTTGATAGAATATTATTAAACAAAAATATTTAATTAACTACTTTATTATTAATAATATCCTACTTTTTCCCAATAATAATTGTATTACGTATAAACAATGGAATCAAAATACACAAACTTTCAAAAAAAAAAATAAATAAATAAATGGTTCTTATCCTGTACATAATTTCAGATTGATATTTATAAATCTGTAACTCGTTATTATTCGCTACACGGTATACTTAAAGTAGTGACTTATCATCCGCTATTTCATTATCAATTAGCGAGTAGTGCATTATTATTAGCTATGCGCTAGTTGAAATAGCAAGTAGCAGCATTTAATCTGTTATTTTGCTATTAAAAAAATTCACAAGTGGATTCAAAATACAAATAATTAAATACAAATTGAATATAGTGCTGATTCGGGAGAGAAAATTACTTTTTCAGGTTTTTGTCTTCTTAGATTTCGAGAAAATTAAAAAGTAAGTGTATAGCATAGGTTTAGATGGAGCAGTATTGAAATAGTGCATCAAGGAATACAGAAAAAAATCTAAAATTAAAACACAGTAAATACATAATCTTAGTTACAATATTGGATTAATCCATTCAAGTTTGATCACGTTGTTGTAGAATTTTTAACAAAAAATGAATGCTATGCTTATTATTAACTTAAGGAAGTTGGGGCACGATCTCAATTAACAATGAAATTTGCAAAAAAAAACTTAACAGAACATCCTTTATGTTGTAATAACACCACATGATTTTTTTCAGAATTTTTCTGCCACTTAGTTTTGAGATATTTTAATTTCAAGATACGTATTTTCCTATCTCGACGCGTTGGTTAGAATAGCACCGCCATATTAAAATAGCACGGACCGATAGTTAGTACTTTTAATATGGCGGCTCTATTCTAACCAATGCGCCGAAATCGGAAAATACGTATTCTGAAATCAGAACAACTAAAGAGAGAGAGACAAAAAAAAAAAAATTAATGATGTAGAAAATGTGGCTTCTTATTAGATACTATTAGATTGCTATTTTGACCCCTTGTAAAAATAATTTTTGTATGGCTTCTTATAAACAAATTTGGATTGCCATTATTCAGCCGATTGAAATATCTCAGAATTTCAGGAGTAGGAAGTAGAAATGTGATATTTGCTACTTAACTGATTATCTGTCCAGCATTCCCTTTCCACTTTTATTTTGAGGTTAGCCCGACAGAGATGAATTATCTTAGACAAATTTTGAGCTACCAATCAAATATCTGCTTTTGAGTCACATGATCACAAATACATTCTCAAATTGATAAAATTTATAAAAATTAACATTTATATAATTTGTTAAAGTGTTACTCCAATATTGAGAAGTAAATTATTTTTTGATATAGTGTTACTTGGAGTAGCGAGTAGATATATTATATTTGCTACTTTGCTGATTGTCTGTCCAGCATTTTCTTTCCACTTCTATTTTGAGGTTAAGATATCAGAGATGAAGCCTTAAACAAACTAAGGTAGAGTCGAGCTGCTAATCATGTATCTACTTTTGATTCACGTGATCACAAATACATTCACATTTACTAACACATTAAAATACACCTTCTTGATTGGTTGAGTATTCATGGACATATCTCATTTCGTTTCAGTGCATTTGAACAGCTAATCGGTTAAGTAGCGAAAAATTGCTTATGTTCGCGCTACTTAGATAACGCTTTATGGAAAATGAATCGATGCCAAAGATGTCCAATTTTACCCCTCCCTGATTATGAATTATAATTTAATAAATGATGCATTTTTCATGAAAAATTCTTAATTCGAGTATAAAATATTTGAGTCTGCAGATATTTGTTTGTTTTAATTGATAAAACGAATATTCCCATCGAGAAGTACTTGTTATCGATTGCGTCTGCAAAAAAGCAAACTATAAAATGATTTACAAATAAAAGTGAATCCTTATTACATTTTAGGGATCATCTGGATCTGCACAGTCTGCATGAGCAGAACAAATTGAAGTTGATTTTGGTGGACCATCACACGTTGGCCGAGCAGGACGTGACCCTCGCGGATTCGGTGGCGGAGATTATTGATCACAGACCGCAAGACGTGGCTTGGTCCTGGCTCGACCGAACAGTTAATCTACAAACAGTCGGCAGCTGCGCTACCCTCATAGCCAGCAACATATTGGAGAAGTATCCGGAGCTGCTGGACTCGCAGGTCGCCAGTCTCCTGCGAGGCAAGTGTCCATCACTCGTCATTTAATTCCATTATCGCTGCGCCGGAAGCGTAGAAGCATTTCACTGAGAGAAAAAAGCTATTGGGGAAAGGCACAATGAGATAAATTCGTTATTGCCTAAGCGTTAAATATTTTCTGATTCAAGCGTACGTGCTCATAAAACGTAGCCTTCTCTTTTTTGCGTTGTTGCTCTTCGTACGAAATTATTCTGTACAAAACATTGGAAAAGTGGCATGCCAGAGTGATAAATTAATGAAAAAGCGTTTGATGAAATAGTATGAAAGGCTCTCGGTGGGGTCGGACATCACGCTGGGAAAGGGAACTTCGACACTTATTGCCCTCGGCACAGTTGCTGATCACTTTCTTCTGATTTATGCCGCTTCCTTGGCATTAATTTCTTTTTTCGCGCAAAATTTATGCTATCTGAGGGCAATATTCGGGCTGCATGATTTCAAGAGGAATTAGCTGCGATACGAATTATTGAATTTTCTTTTGTACTCTACTCTTATTTTTACATCGTATATAGCTTTTTTTATTAGCCAATTTTGTTTGCCAAGTTCCCCGTGATTTTAGCTGCAATCGTACATTGAATATTTGAAATTCAACATGAATTAATTAGTGTCTTAATTCAGACAATTTAATTATCGATTAATGAATAATGAAAAACATTGATTAAAAGAGGAGTTTAATATAATAAAGATATTGAATCGACAATGAATTTGCTTTAATGTTGGGTATCGAAAATTATTATTTTGCACATTTTGCAAAAAATTTACTACCTTTGAATTTTTTATTAGCTTTATAACTCGATTACAACGATGATACTGAACATTATCGAAAAATATTTTTTTCAAGAGAACCTTTCACGTTGGCTTTGTCTTTTTTATTATTTTGGTAGGATATACCTATATTTTGGTCCGGGACGACGACAAAAAAATCATAAAAGCGATTGTCACCCCATAAGTATCATTGTGAATGACACGTCTACACTTCCGCCCCATTCAATATTGTTTTCCTATTGCCAATCACAATTAAAGCAGTAATGACTACAACATGTTTTGTCCATTCGAAATAATATTTTAAAATATATAATATTTCAATTTCTTATAAATTTAAAATATTCTCGTTATTCGGATTGATGTTTAAAAAAGTTCATAATAATCATTTCATAGTTGAACAAAAAAAATTTACCTTTAAATACGATCCCGTATAATGCTGCATTTTGTTGCATAAAGTAATTGGTTCGTTTTAAAAAGCCGTTTTTATTACATTTCATGTTTTTTTAATTTTTATAACACGAAAAATATATCGGTATTATGCATATTTTATGTTTTTTATTTTTTGCTTCTCTCACTCCACTTTGGCATTGTTCTCTGTACAATTAAATTCGTATTTAACAGATTTTGAAAGCAGTAATTTTAGTAGAGTCGAAACAATGACCAAGCGAAACAATGAAAGTGTCTCACTATAATATTATGTAACAATTATATTATAGATACAGTTGGCATTAGTCTACAAATAATAAGTTTCAAGCATCGCATAAATGATACCGTATTTGATATACTTTAAACTTTGTTAAGGTAAAAATTATCAGTTCATAAATATTTATTGAACAGATTTTTAATTATTTTAAATTAAATAGAATTATTAATTTGTAATTGGTATAAAAAAATTGTATTTTAACCCGTAAAGAATATTTTTTTTTTTTTCAACATTGATGATTATTTATTATATAAAATATTCATAATTAATTGATGTTGAGTTGAATATTAGTTTACATTTATTTTATGTGAATACACAATAAATTATTTTACTGAGTCACCATGAACTTAGAACAATTTTATTACAAAAGTTTGTCAGACTTATTATTAGTTAGTATTAAGTTCATAATGACTCGAAAATTAGTTTATAATGACACAATTCAGTAACTAAATTAAACTTAATCCAATAACTTATTAAGAATTTATGATCTGTTAGCATTGGGTTCATAATGACTTGAGATATAATTGATAAAGACTCAAAATTAGTTTATATTGACTCAAAAATTAGTTCATAATGATTCAAATACTAGTTTATAATGAGTCAAATACTAGTTCCGATAATGAATCCGATTAGTAAACTAGACTAAACAAACTTATAACAATTTATTAAAAATTTATAATCAGATGTCCTGAAGTTTATAATGACTTAGAAATTAGTTCTCGATCAATAAACTTGATAGATCATTATGAACTAAAAGTGGATTTATTATAGAAACTTTCTAATTTATTATAGGTTACAACGAGTTTATAAAGACTTAAAATTAATTCTTAATGACTCAAAAATTTATTATGAATTAACTCGATAAATCATTGTAAACTCAAAACGATTTCATGAAAAAGCTTTATTGCGAGTTTGATAAAATTCACCGTTATATTTTATCTTAAATAATAATCTTACAATAATATCCCACTAATTTTAATATTAAATCAAAATTTAATGAATTTATTACCGCAGCTGCTTATTTACAAATTTTCGAATCAAAATACTTTTAAAGTTGTTTCCACAACATTTTTCGATACAAAAACGTGTACTTTTTGCTTTGATCTTTTTTTTAAACAAAACTTTCGCTCGTTATTGGCGATGCTGTGGCATTCCTTTCGCTGCCAAGCATTACCACCTTCTCTTTGCTGCTTTGCATTCAAGCTTCTCGTATTGTTTTCTGTATAATTGAGCGAGCTTACAGTACCCCTGTCAACCGCAGTAATTCCTACGGGGGCGGAAGTTGCTTCGGGCTGGAAAAACTTTTACGAGAAACACTCTCCAAAATGGACGGATCAGGCCAGAGATTTAGGGTAAATTCGCCGGTTCTGTGAGAAACCGTAGCTATAGCATTTTGATTTACCGAGAGGATGTGAGTAAACTTATTTACGAATCACAGATTTAGTGCTTTGATCGGATGAGTGCCTCAAACACACGTGCGTAAGTTACGCCGGCTTTACTTTTGGATTTAATGATGACCCTTGCTTTTATTATATATATATATATATATATATATATAAATTTCATTTTTTTTGTATTGCATTTTCTGCTGTTTGCAAAAATTGTTTTCTTTGTATTCCACAGAAGGAAGTTATTAAATTATTTTGCACAACTTTGATATTAATAAGATTTTGACTTTACTTTATAAACTTTGTAATATGATTTTTCCTCGAAATAAACAACGACTTTTGACTGGCGCTTAGGATTAAAGAGAAAGAATTTTTTGGAAGTGATGGTATTTATAATGGGGAATATTTGAGCCGACTTTACGTATAATTTCAAACTTCTTTTCTTATCCGGCAAAATTGAAACAGACAGCCATTTCAATTTCAAACAGGGTGCAGAAAGTAAATTAAGGATAGGCGTTAGGAAATAAAAAAATCGATGCTCTTAAATCTTCGCGAGTTTTGAATTATTTATTTTACTTTTTTTTCCCCGCGTTATTACATTATAAATAACTGTATTGAATTTATTTCAGGTCCAATACTGATAGACACGTGTAATTTTTCAAAACAAGCTAACCGAGCCACAAAATTAGATTACGTGGTGACAGAACAATTGGAAAAATTGGGAAAACTCAAAACCAGTCGCGAGAGTGTTTTCAGTGAGATTTTGCAGACCAAAACTGATATCAGCAAATTAACACCAAGTGACTTATTAATAAGAGATTTAAAAGTAGCAAACAAAGTACCAATCGCGGGACTGCCGATAAAAGTAAAGGTAAGTCGAGCAGAAGGCAAAAAAGCGAGTGCTTTATATACACGTGGACACATTAACTTTTGTTCTTTTTGTAAACACATATCGAAATTGCTTTTCTAACTGGTGCGGAATATCAACTTAAAACTATGTGTAACATTGTATAGGAAGTAATCGGTTTTCCTATTTTGACCAAGCCTATCTCACGTAATCACGTTTCCTTGCAGGATCAAAGACGTGACTGGATTATTAATGCAGCATGCATTGCATTTAATAGATTTGCGTATCTGAAAATAGATTTTGCATTCAATTTACGAAAACGTGCTAAGACGAACGTCGGTTACAAAAAGCATTCATATATTATGCTATTCTGGCACAGATACATACAAATTAATCGCGATATTCCAATTTTGTTGAGTTAATCTTTTTGACAGAAAACACGTTATCTCTGATACATTATTTATGATGAAAAATTTTCAAGACTATTTATATAAATATGAAAACTTCTTGTTTTCGGTAAAAGACATTTACTTTTTTCATTTATCTTGTAGCATTATATAGCAAAATTCTTTTATTTTGAAAATTTTAATTCAACACAACGTTCTTAATAGACCTGTCACAATATTTGTGGCTGCTGTTGTACATAATTGTTACATGCTTAGGTGTACATGTACATACACGATCAAGACACAAGCTATTAACCTTCTGAAAACACAGGACCTTCGTCGAGATAATCATAACATACGTCAACTATTATCTATATTAAAATTAATTATAATTTATAGATGACAATTATTATTTTACAGCCAGTGGTTTGTAACACATTTTTGTACTGATGACAGGTATAAAATTATATCCACACTGAAGATAAATGAGAAAAGTTTGCAAACAGCCTCGAAACATTTAGGGGGTCCAATTTGTTTGAATTAAAAGTTGAAATATCAAAAAGAATTCAATGTCAAACTCTGACATTCGTAAATGAATAGAAGTTATTAAAACAGAGAGTTATAAAATATTTTTTGATAAATTTAATTGACATTTTTCTGTGAGAGTACAAACAAAAAACAAAAAACAAAAAAAACAAAAAAGAAACGTACAAAAAATATTCAATCAATTGAACGGTTGTAGCTAAAAATAGAATTTTTCTATTAAGAAGGAATGATTCTATAAATATGTTACGAATTTAATAAACTCAATTTTCCGATTTAGCGACATGTATAGTTTAATCTTCGACCAAGATCGGTAATGACAATAATAATAATAACGTCGGATGTTATTGCGAAATTGTCGAAGTTAATTGAAAAAGTTGAAGTAACTGCTGGGCTTTTCAGGACTTTGTCGAATTAAATGGAGCTTTCGAAGCCGTGAAATCGTTTACAAGAGACAGAAGCTGCTTACTCACGGTGATCATAGGAATGGATTTAAAGAATGACGTAGTGACGAGAGACATAGCCGTGTTTTCATTGGGGACCAATGAACTGGAAAATAAAGTAAGTGCCGCTTCGCGTTTTGTTCTTTCTTCGCACTTGAGACTTTTCGTTTCGCATTCCGCATTTCGCTCATTTCGCATAACTTTCGGACGAGAGTACTTTTCTCTTCTTCCACTTTTCCTTTTACCAATTCCTTTCGGTTTTTACTCACTCGTACCCCGCTGATTATTGACAAAAAATTCATCTCTCCGTATAAAAGGTACCCTTTGTGAAAAAAAAGATTTGTACGTTGAATTACATTTCTCTCGTGATAATCTTGTTCCTTCTTTCATTTCAATCAATTCATTAATAATCGGTAACGAAAAACGTTTTATTTTAGACAATCACGATCAATTATTTGATTTGACAATAGAATTAAAAAATAGTTGATGTTAGGTTAAGAATGAATTTAGAATAATCTTATGGTGGGTTCGACATGGATTCAAATAAAGAGTCATTATGAACTCGAAGCAAAGTTAAGAATTTATTAACAATTTGGTTGGAATTTATAAAGATCTTTGAATAAGTCAATAATGATTAATTTTTGTGAGTCATTATGAACTTTCACAAAATACTATAATTAATTAACTTTAAGTTCATCCTGACTGATTGATTTATTTCGCTATCAACTAATTGTTAATCAATATAAGCTGGATATAAATTAATGTTTCATTATTGATTCATATTGAGTTCATATAAATTTAACAATTATTTTATTGCAACATAATTTAATGAGTCATAATAAACTCAAAGTTAAATTTTTATAGTTTTTATTTAAGAATTTATTATCAATACAGGTGTTGTTCATAATGACTATGCAATTAATTCATAATAGTTAAATTTATAGAGTCATTATGAACTTGAAGTAAATTTATTATACCTATTGATTAGCAATTTTTAATTAACTCAGATGGAGTTCATAATAATTTTGCAAAGGGTTCAATATGATTTAATTTGTTCAAGTCATTATGAATTTCAAATATAAAAAAACTGAAAATTTGTAAGAAATTCGTTATTAGTTTACACTGAGTTCATATAAACATTACACAAATTCATAAAATCAATTAAATCAATGAATCATTATCAACTTCTATTAAACTCATTTTGAAATTTTACTCGGAATTTGTTGGTTGATAATTAGTCCATGACTAAACTCTGAGCTCATAATGATTTAATTGCAGGAGTCATTATGAACTCCGAGAAAACTAATCATATAAAATTAAGATTTTTTGTTATCGATTCGATCATAATTATTTCATGAACTAATAATTATGAACTCCAACTAAATTAATTGTACAAATTAATTACAAAGTTGTTATTAGTATATGTTGCTAGTTCACAATGACTTTACAGCAAGTTCATTGTGATTTAATTTAGTGAGTCATTATGAATTTTCAAATGAATTAATTATAAATATGATTGAGATGTACACTGACTTAATATTGACTTAACAGTAATTTCAGAGTGAATCAATGTAATAAGTCATTATGAACTATAACTAAATTCTCTCATCCAATAATTTAATTAAAATCTTCAGTAATTTTATTTTTCTCTACACTGCTCAACTGAATTCCCAGATGCAACACATTCAGGGCTTCAATTATTCTTTGAATTTGTATGACAAACTTTATTTTAACCTTTTTTTCTTTGTCACCGAAAAAGAACATCTCGACCCAAACAACCACGAAGTTTCTGCAGAGTCGTTTCACGTACACGAAACGCAACTGTGCAGATAACTCGAGCAAACAGCAAAAATAAGCATCGAAAGTGTGAAGAGCCGCATTTTCGTCAAACGTATGTTTGTTTGTTTGTTTGTTGTAGATTACACAAGCATTAACTATGTCTGAGCAGCCAAATCTGGAGTTGACGGTAACCAAACGAGTCTCGGAAGACGGATGCAAGTTAGTCGTGTATGAGCAGGGAAATGTGTCGGCTACGCGTAAGCAAATACTGCCGATTATACAAAGTGCAGCGCAGCAGTATTAGCAGCTTGCAATCGCTGTTGACGAGCTTGCAGCTTTCATTCTCACGCTGAGTCAATAGCGGACTTACCATTAAACGAATTACCCCAGGGCTAATTATTCCTTTTCGTCCTGTCAATGTTTCCCGTTCACTTATATACATCCATCCGTTCGTCTATCTATACGAAAATAAATAACTCGTTACCGTGGATCTCGTCTTTATTTACTTTCCAAAATCATCCCCTCTCGCAGTCAGTGTCAATCCACGGAAAATTCCGCGTCTAACAAATAGTCGATACGACAAAATAGGCAAACTTGATTACCATCTGTATGTGATGTGATTAAAAGCGACGAAAATTGCATTGTCCAGTTTTATCCGTTCAAATATTTTTTTCATCACCAAGAAGTAGACGTATTTCAAATTCAATTTTGCAGGCAACAATTTTTCAGAACTTAAACAAACAAACAATTTTATTTTTGAATTGTCAATTTATCAATTTTCAGAATTTAAACAAAAATGATTTTATTTTTTTAATTGATTTTAAATTAGGCGAAAAAAGTTTGACTCTTTTTGCCGGGTGAATGTGATCAGAAATTTCTTCGAGCTGATTTTGCAAAATTGAGTCTAGGATTAGATGCAAATTTATTATTTGAAAGTATTTTTCGGTCTTTATCTGGACTGAATGATTTGAATAATTTTGTGATAATATAACGTATCGGTTCATAAATTTTATTGGTAAAAATGTAGATATCAAGAATTAATTTGTATATATGCATTTCATACAGTCAATCAGTTTGAAGAAATGATTTTATATTTCACAGAATCCTGACGTGGAAAAGTAATTTCCTGTTATAGATATGTGCAGATTCCATTTCAGATGCTCAATAACTATTTTATGTGTTTCTTATCTGTTAATAACTTGACAAAATATCTCGAATCAAAAGTTGAAATATGTGGAAATAAAAATGTTTTACATATGAAATAGAAATTAATTAAAATTGAAATTGAATATAGAAAAATAATTATGTACAATGTAAAGAGACTTTTGTAATTAAAATAAAAAAATTAACTCAATATGATATTTTACAAAAATGAAGTTTTATTTAAAAATTTTGTCATAACTTTATATAAGTTCAGCGCAGTGTAAAATTGTTATGTAAATTTTTCATACATTTTTAACTTATTAAAAATAAATAAATATTATACAAAGTGTATTATAAAACTAATTATTTATTGCTTTTAAAAATTAATATGCTTTTAACTGCGTATATACAAAGTAATTGTTTATTTATAGTAATGTTGATTTGCCTCGAAAATCGGCGATTCTCTGGTTATATTTCCAACGCCTACTAGAAAACGAGGAAAATGAAAAATCAACACAAGCCTCGACTGACGACGGCTTTAGATCCCTCGGGATGTTTATGCTCGCACAAAATTGTTTGACCCTTGCTGCTGAGACGGGAATAACGATTCCTAACATTGGCAACTTTTACGCTGGTGTATTTTACAAAATTACAGAATAAAAATGCCACCAAGTGCAAGAGAAATAAGACGTCACGTTTGAATTTTCTAGAAAATTTCCCAGGAAAATACCCTACATGAATATTTTATTTACCTTGAAAAACTAACTTTTAAAATATAAATCAAATAGCTGGGCTTACAATCGATTTTTTGACTTTAAGATGAAAAAATGTAGTTTATAATTTATATCATAAAAAATGTGCACATAATTTTTTTTTTTTTTTTAAATTT
>JABFPM010001867.1:0-18466 GCA_022817325.1 Idris sp. 1 HC-2018
ACAACAAAAATTATTCAAGAAAAACCCCAAATTAAAAACTGTAATAATTAATTATAAATTAAATCTTAAATATTCTTAGTTTTGTCCCAATTTACGGTAATAGAAATTTATATTTTTCTATAATATACATTTACATTTTTCTATGTATAATATAAACGTACATTTTTCTGCAACATAAATTTAATTTTTTATTGAAAATAAATTTTACCAGAATCAATTAAATCATCATTCGCTCTCGTGTGAATATCTCTTTGAGTTTCAATTTTGTAGTCATCACTCAAGCCATCAACTTTGTGAATAAAAACCTCAAACTTTATTGCTGGATTGACTTTGTAAGCTTTAGTAACAGTGAGATGTAATTTGTTTAACGCTTCCATGTAGTCGTCTTGGGCGTCTATAACAAAGACCAGAGCTCCACAGCCGCCGAAAATCATGCGACTGTCAAAGGTCGGATCAAAAAAGTCAATTTGCCCGGGGAAGTCCCAAATTTGAAATTGTACAAAACTCGAATTACAAATGTCGTCTTTGATTATTTTGTTTGTGCTTTCCAAAAATAACGTTTCATTTGGTGACATCTTGTGAAAAACCACTTTTTGTATTGACGATTTTCCACTCCTACAAAATTAAACATCTTTATATTATTATTTGTGAAAAATAAATTTCAGGTCTTTTTAATGTGGCAAGCTAGTTAAAATGACTACTGAAACAATAATTTTATTTATAATAAAAAATATGCAATTTTTAGTTTTTAAAATAATCAAATTGAAAATATAAAATTTCTTTAATTTAAATTAAAGAATTAATACATTTAAAAATACATTTTCTGGAAGAAAAATTGTATGTGTCAAATTTTATAATTCTATAAATATCTCTACAGAATCATTGCTGACATTTATTCTAAAAACATTATAATAAATAATTCTTCAATATTTAAACTTTGTAGAAAAATAATTTGTTGACGTTTTATCTAAGCATTTTTTTACTTAAAAATTGATGTATATGCAATTTCCAATATAACTTGACTTTTTTCATAAATTGAGTTTTTCATCAGTTAATAACATTTTTAAATCTAAATAATAACTCTCTAAAATGACCAACTTTGTAAATCAAAAGAAAAATTCAAAGATTAAGAATTTCTAAACAATTTTGTTCTATTTAAAGCTCACTATGCTAGAACTAGCTTAAATCATACAAAAGAAAACCTTTTTTCTTACAAATTCTTTTAGATTATATAAAAATTGAAAAGAAATTTATTTTCATTTTTGTTCTATCAAAATTAAATTCTCGAGTAAAATTACTGTACACAATTTACACAGATGTTTGCAAAGTGTTAATCCAAAAACATTATACAGTATATTCATTTTATAACGAGAACCCAATCATAACGAGCATATTTTAAACATTTGGTTGGTTTTGTATTAAAATACATTTTTAAATGACTTGCTTACAACAAGTTGGCTATACCGAGAATTCGGTCATAACGAACATAAAATGTCTCAAAAATAGTTATTTTTAACGGTTATAACGAGAAAACGCCACTTAGTAGTGAAAAATTGTAATCTTAAAGTTAAAAAATTTGATAATAGATGTCTTTAATAATAAATTTAATGATTTTCGCAAAAGCAGATGAACAATATCATGTTATATATTTTTATTTTACATATTTTATGATAGTGCAAAATGGAAGTAACAAAAAAAAACGAAAAGCCTTATTACAATTAGTTATAAAGTAGAATTTATTCATAAATTGAAAAATGAAAAAGCAAATGCAACAGTGTGTAAAGAATTTAATTTAAATTCTTCCACTGTGTCAACAATTTGGAAAAACCGAGAAGATATTCTTAGAGTATTTGAAGAAAATAATGTTAAATTAAAAAGAATGCGAACTTGTGAAAAACGCGACATTAATGAATGTCTTTTTAAATGGTTCAAAAATAAAAAAAGACCAATCAATGGTCCGATTTTACAATGCCAAGCAGAAATATTTGCAAAAGAAAATGGAGATATTAAAATATTTTTCTAAAGTGAAACGATAAAAATAAATTTATTATAATAATTAAATAATTCTTTGACTCCATGCTTATCTCTGTACCACACTTCGCTTTTAACGAAGATCGAGCAAATTTGTATGGTCCAAGGTGTCCAGCGTAAACGATATTTGAAATTCCCGATTTTTACCCGGTCAAAAAAATCTTATTTAAGAGCTGTGAAATTAAATTATATGAATTTTTTGTTAAATTGTGTAATCTTTTCTTTAAATATACGCTATACATTTTGCACCATGAATCTTTTTGCATCACTTATTTTTGTATGTTAAACTTTATTTGAGACAATTATTATTTTTTTTTAAGATGAAAAATTGCTAAAAATAAAATTAATAAAATGAAATTTAAATGAAAATTCCCGATTAATAATCAAATTCCGGTTTTCCCAATGTCCTGGTGCTCTGGACACCCTGCAATAGTCCCTTCAATTTCGTTATAATCAGAATATACTGTATATATATTTTTTATCAGACATTTGTTTACATTTTTGTGTTTTATAAAAAGACATAGTTCTGCAAGTAAATCTTAAAAAGTTTTTTCTGTTTTGTATTTTTTAATTGATTTTATTTTGTTAAACTTGGCTCATCGATTTGTTATATTTTGTCACCTTCTTAAACCCATTAACAGTATTCTTGGCTTTTGATCTCCAACAAGAGCATTTGATAAGGAATCTCCTTCGGCGTCAAACGGAGGATAACCAAAATCCTTGGGAAATGACCCAACGTCGTAACCCGCCTGGTACTGGTCATCGTCATCCTACAAAAAATTATTTATTTAATTTAAATTTCGCAATAAATTGTCATTCTAACCTATAGAATGAGCCTAACAATACAGATCTTTCTTAATTCAAAAAGCAGAGAATAAAAAAAGTAAAATCTATGACTTACCATATTTTTATTGTTATTGTAACCCTTCTTTGTTTAGACTGAAATTCTTATCTACAATTTGTTTTTTGGGGTTACCAACTCTTAGCTTCAGTTGACCCGGAGATCATCGGACCTCTCTCTCTCTCGCACTTATACAACTGCCTATTAAGAGTTTTTGATTTAACCCGGAGTCTCCGGGTCAAAATGACACAAAATGACAAGGTGGCAACTCTATTGTTTTTAAAACGCAAATTAAATTAATTTACAGAAGGTCATACAATTAATTTAAATAAGTGTCGATAAAAGACTTTTAATTACCATTCGTCATTACATTACGCTTTTTAATTGTTTATATGTGAATAAACAAATACATTGACAAAACAAGTTGTCATCAGTCATCTGAGTTTACAATAATTTTAAGATGAGATGAGATTGAAAAGCAGAGCTTGAGACAAATCCTGCAAGACATTTGATTGGCGCAAAAAATTCGCGGGAAATACGAATTTTTGTTGGTTAAAATTTGCAACTATTTGTAATTTATCAAAACAAAATTGTGCTTATTAATTTTTATTTTAAGTAAATATTAATTAATTTTGTTTTTTATTTTTTTCTCTTTGCTTTAATGAGTTTTTCAATTTGTCGTATAGATGGCGTTGGGTACACAAATTGTCCATTACCTAAGTTAGATGTTGACACTGACAGTGGTTAGATTTGTGTCTGCGACAATTATCATAAAGAGATCAGTCGGCTTGTTGTTTTTTCTTTTTTTTTTCTCCCCCTCCTAAAAAATCATTAGTGTCAATGATTGAATAAAAATCGGCATGTGCGACAACAATGAGTGAGCACAAAAATGACATATACACAGTCAACAAACTATGCGAATCATTTGCGTTCCTCAGCTGGAGGCACGACGAATTTTGTCAATCAGATGTACAAAAATAATAATGATATAACATATCATTTGACACAACTTGACATGGCATTTGCATAAAAATATCAAATATTCTTTTCAGTTTATGACTGACATTTTATTGTAACAAAAAATAATCATTTTTACAACAACAACAAAATAAAATAAAATGGTTGGAATTAATTATGAATTGCTGCCTGTGCACCATGTTGGAGGATCAGTCCGAGATATTCGTCATTGGTTAACACAAATCAAACTTTCCAGGATTATCATACTTTTTTCCATACTATTGTTTATAATGCCTCTCTGTGCTCATTATTATTTATCCAAGGTAATAATACACAAATTTTACAATTCATGACTTTTTTTTATGAATTATTATTCGTGATCTTAAAATGCTTTTTGTATATCATTTTTTAGATACAAAAATTTAATTTCTAAATTGACTCGAAAACTATAATTCTCATTCAAATTCATTTATAAATTTAAACTTATTATTATTATTTAAATTTCATACCGTAAATTGGGACAAAACTAAGAATATTTAAGATTTAATTTATAATTAATTATTACAGTTTTTAATTTGGGGTTTTTCTTGAATAATTTTTGTTGTAGACCCCTTTAGCTACTTAATTCATTGATTTAAAAGTTTTTTTGTATTTGTCAAAAGGTTGCCACGAAGAGTTTTTTGTTTACAATTTTTAGTCAACATTCGTATAGTATGTCAAAACTTTTATTAATTGTTGAAGTAAATATGAATTAAACTTTTTAAAAGTTTTAGGATATATGTAAAAAAGCTAGTTTGATCGTATTATTAAGTTTAAAATAACTAAATTAATTTTATCGATCGTGTATATCGATTTTAAACACTAAATTTAACTATTTTTTACTTACCTAAATTTTGGTTTATTATAAATTTATTAATAATATGCAATAATTTTGGCTCAAATTCAATTCTATATTGTTAATAACATCTTGTTCTAAAAATAAAACTGTATTTTTTGTTATAAACATTAAATTATCATGAATAGTTGACAAAATACTGGTAATAAAGTTGGATGTTTTAGTATTTTGTATTTTTACAAGTTTAAAGAAGGAGAAAATTCATGAACGATTTTGTTTGCATTAATTGTGTCTTGAATATTGTATTTTATTGTTAATTTATCAGTTTTGACATTTTTAGTACGAAGTTAGTTGAATACAAAATAATTTATTGAAGTTTACCTTTTCATTCCATTCGTGGGGCAAATTGGGACAAGTGGTTTTTGTTGAATAAACAATTGTATTGTGCATATTAAAAAAAGTTAATAGCATATATCAAAAGCACCATGGACATAAAGTGAAAAAATAAAAATTATACAATTAAATATTGCTGACAAGTTATAATAAAACAATTCGAAAAACTGTCCCTATTTGCCTCACATTACATAAATCAAAATTTGTTGATTATTTACTGACAAAAATGTATATTTCAGGTGGAGACTGATTCGCCAACCATGGACATTTACCGTACCCGTTCAAAGCTCGAGGCTTTCGAAAATTTCACAGCAATGAAGGCAATTGATCTTAAAGCCAGAATCGAGGAGATGTTACGCATCAAAATATCCGTCAGCAATGAACTGCGAGACCTCGAAGCAAAAAGACAAAGATTGCAGATAGAAGTGAGCAGGTTGTCGCAGCGCATCGACGAGCTCAAGCAGGAACTGCTGCACCAGCAGACCGACCTGGACAGACTGAAGATAAGCGTGGTGCAGGCGCAGGTTGCCCAGAGGGAAGCTGTCGAGCGCAACACGCCGGAGCTCGCACCTCCCAAGAGGATCCTCATAGACTCGATGCCGGCGCTGATAAGCAGCACCGATGACCCGCGAAACTGCAGAATGTACAACTGCTTTGATCACAGTCGGTGTGCTCTTACCAGCGGATTTCCTGTTTACTTGTACAACCCGGACAGTTTCTCTGTGGTCAACTCTGGCTGGGATGTCGATGGATTTCTCAAGACTACTATATCCCAGACTTTAGGTGCCGGAGTTGAATTAAATCGTATTATTTAATAAATATTTCGAAAAACTATTAATAAAAACCAGAAAACGTTTTCTTTTATCTCACGAAAAATCTTTTATCTTCTAACACCAAAATTTGAATATCCAAAATGTAATGCAAAATCTGTAACAAAAATGTAAACAACTTTACGTGAACAAAATCTTATTTACTATCAAAAAAGTCAATTTATTTTAAAAATGGAATTTAAATGTGTCATTTAACAGACAAGCTTTTGGTTGTATAATTATTTATGACGACGTTTCGATCGAGTTCCTCGATCCTCTTCATGTCTACAATGAAATTAACATTTGTTGGTTAACATGAACAATAATTACAAAACTTCAAATTTTTCACAAAAAAGCTACAAAAACTTACCGAATTAAGATTAACAGAAAAAAATGTTGTTGTTAGTCAATAGATTACATTTTGTCAAATAGATATTAACTTATAAAATAAAAACTTTACTAATAGAATTTCCTATTTGGCTTGTTAAGAATAACTGAAGTAATACAATTTTGCTGATGTCAATGTACAATTTGAAAATATTTATCAAATTATTGGTAAATATGTATCTTTGAATTTAATTGTATCTGTCTGTAAATGTATTGCGTTTTTGTTGCTTTTAATATGAATCATTTCTAATACCAATCTTTTTCCTAATTAAGTCGCATTATCTTTAGCAATAATTTTGTCCCAATTTATTCTCAGACGAATTATTTTGTTCTCCAGGTTACAATCCACATTTAACAAGCAACCCGGCAGGAGCCTGCATATACATCCTGCTGATCGGCGAATCCCTGCCCTCCCAAGAAAACAACTCCAGCGCCCGAGAAAACATCAACTCCAAGAAGTTACACGCCCTGCCGTACTGGGGCGGGGATGGTCGCAACCATATCCTGCTAAACCTCGCACGTCGCGACCTCTCAGTCAAGTCCGGTAACGTGCTCAGCGGCATCGACACCGGTCGCGCGATGCTCATGCAGTCCACCTTCGAACGACAGCTCTTCCGCGAGGGTTTCGATCTGGTGGTGCCGCCGATCCAGGGTCCCCCTGGCGGCGACATCTGGCAGGACTGCACGTACATGCTGCCGGCGCGACGAAAATTCCTGCTGTCGTTCCAGGGGGAGCTGTCGTCGCTGCGCAAAATGTCGGAGATCACGCGGATGGACGACGCGGAAATCGACCTGGAGAAGATCGCCGTGGACGAAAACAACCTGGACAATTTTATAATCGAGCACCTCAAGGACATGAGCACGGGCAGTACTCTGGACCAGTTTTTCATCCAGTTCGAGTGTATCCCGGCGTCGGAGGAGCGGGTCCACCAGTCGGCGGAGATCACCGACTGGTCACTGTGTGGCACGGACTCGTCCAGGAGGGCGGTTCTTAAGCAGTCCACGTTCGCGCTGATTCTGGCGCCGAGCAACGCCAGTTTTGTCAGCACCTCGTCTATGCAGGCGAGACTCTACGAGGCTCTGCGTTGCGGAGCGATCCCGGTGATCCTGGGCGGGGACCAGGTGGTTCTTTCGTTCAAGGAAGTCATCGCTTGGAGAAGGGCCACTATTTTCTTGCCCAAAGTATATCTTTTGAGAATTCCATTTAACATTTCTGTGGGTCGTCGGAAAAACGACCGAAGTCCAATTTTTGTCAAAATTAAAATAAAAGCATATGTCTTTAAAATGTCTTTTAATTTTTCTTTTATGTAGCATTATTATTTTTCATGAAAAAATTGAAATTTGTAAAATCACTTGAGTTCTTAAATATAGTTGTTTCATTGAATAAACTAATTAATCAGGTAATAATCAATGTTAAACAGATAATGGCTAAGTATTTTATTCAAAATAACAAGAAACAATTTTATTTTATAGTAAATATTTAAATAAATCAACTTTAAAAAATGTCTCAATACACATTTGACTTGACCGATCTTGAAATGTCAAAAAGTGGACTTAAGTAGTTCTTATTATTACCCACAGATTTGTGTCAGCTTTTGTTAGGCACTTAATTTTGTTCAAAACTTATCAAAGTTGTATTTAAAAATAATGTTCATGGTAATATTATATAGTTATTAAAATTAACCACAGTTTTACTCCAAAATAAATTTTGTGGTAATATTGAATAATTAATCAAGTTTTTTGTAGGCCAGAGTAACTGAATTGCATTTCCTTCTGCGAGCAATTCCGGATAACGATTTGCTGGTGATGCGTAGACAAGGCAGACTTATGTGGGAACGTTATCTGGGATCAGCACAGGCAGCTGTGGATACAATTATCGCGGTTGTCAGAGACAGACTTGGAATCCCCCCTCTGCCTGCTCCTCAGACTCCCAGCACTAGTGTTTTTAATGATAGCTTTGTGGTGAGAAAATTTTTTTTAAATTTGAATTATTCAATTAAGTTAAGGTTTTCCTATCGTGGCAAACTAATCGAAATAATACATTTATTTAAAATAATAAATATGTAATTCTAAGTTCTTCAAATAATTTATTTGAAAGTATAAAATTTTTTTTTAAACAAAAAGTTATCTAATAAGTGGGTATTTGAATAGGTTTTATGATACATTGATAATTTGTTCGAAATGTCAAATTTCAAATATAACACATTATTTTTAAATTTCACATATTATTTTTACATAGACGTTAATTATTTTAATCGTCAAATAAATAATAATATTCAATAGTGTTACTTGAAAATGCAATATAATGCTTTTATTTTACAAGTTTTGTGTCCAGAAAAAAGGATTATCTATCAATCCGCCATATTCAATGTTTTTTTGGCTGACAATGATTTTATAATTGTTAAACATAACTCAGCAGAATTATTGTTAATTAATATTTTAAAAAAATCTATAATTAATCTTCGATATTTGAATTTAATAAAAAAGAGTTTTGTAATGCTTTATCTAATCATTATTTTTGCTAAAAATATTGTAAAAGTTGAAAAACATGAAATTCATTATATAATTTGACGTTTTTTCATAAATTTCATATATTTTCAAACCTAAATAACTCGCTAAAATGATCGTTGACCTGTATTTTTACATTAAAAAAAACTATAAAATCAAGAATTTCTAAACAATTTTAGTCTGTCTAATAAAGCTTACCACGGTAGGACTACCTTAAATACAAAATTAAAACTTTTTGAATAATGCAAATGACTAGATAAAAAAGTATTCTAATAAGTTTTTTGTTGTAGCCTTTGAGATCTGACGCAATTATTGCTGAGTCTGAGGCTGAAGAAAATCTGGGTCCACTGGAGCCGCCGTACTCGTCGCCGGCTTATAAAAGAAATTATACAACTATGTTGGTGCATGGTTACGAAATTTGGAACGACTGGGCTGATCCGTTTAATCTTTATCCACAGTTACCGTTTGATACAGTTTTGCCGAGTGATGCCAAATTTATTGGTAAACTTTTTTCAATGAAAACAGGAGATGAACATTATTTTCTTCAAAAATAATTTATTTATAAAAATTGTTTTCGATCTCAGATTTTTTTTTTAAATAACAACTGTTGTTAAATGTATATTTCCTTCTTCAGATTGTGTTAAATGTTTAGTATAATTTATTAATTTATATTTCATAAATATTAATAACTTAGTTGTTTGAAGAAAATAAATCTGTATTGGAACAAAAAATGTCAACTTTGAAATGATTAAGTTTTGATAATATAATAAATAAATTTAATCAGGTTCTGAAGTTGGATTTCGTCCTATAAACAAGGGAGCAGGTGGCGCTGGTAAGGAGTTCAGTGAATCGCTCGGTGGAAATTATCCCCGAGAGCAATTCACAATAGTGATGCTCACTTACGAACGAGAACAAGTGTTGATCAATTCTCTAGCAAGACTTTACGGTTTGCCATATTTAAATAAAGTTCTTGTGGTGTGGAACAGTCCAAAGCCACCTATGGAGGACCTTCGATGGCCTGACATTGGAGTTCCCATACAAGTAAAAATGAACATCTCATTATTACACAAAAATACAAAATTTTGATTGAATAAAAATTAATTTTGTTGCAGGTCATAAAAGTGCCTAGAAATAGTTTAAATAATCGTTTTTTGCCATTCGATGCGATTGAAACCGAAGCAGTTTTGTCGGTGGATGATGATGCTCATTTGCGACACGATGAAATAATGTTTGGATTTAGGTAACAATTCAATTTATAGTCGAATCTCGGCTAACTAAATGTCACCTACCTAAATATACAAAAGTCAGTCTAAATGAACTGAAAACTGAATTTAATAGCAGAATTTCTCAGTTTGCAAAAATATCAGGGTGGCCAGAGAGTCTGGAAAACCGCGAAAAGTCAGGGATTTTTTGTTTACCTGGAAATGTCAGGGAATTTTGTTTTACGTCTGCAAAAATTTAAAAATTAAACCAAATTTTTTCCAACGATGTTGAAGAAATTGAAATTTATGTGTTATGTTTAAATACAAATATTATTTTTACATTTCTTCCCAACAAATTATTTTTTTTGATAAATATGAGTATACCGTATTGAAATTTGTAAGTCAAAATTTTAAAATTAAGAGAGTTAAATGCGAAAATGATGAAAATTTTAAGTTTAAGCCGAAGAGGTTGATTTAGAAATTAAATCGTTAAAGTAAATTAGTTTCATAAATTTTAATTATGAAATGTATTTGATGTCAAATATTCATTTTAATAATTTATGATGTTAAATTATAATTATTTTATCAATGTGACTTAGATTTTAAGTAAAGACTTTTTTTAACAAAGAAATATATTTGTTTAAAATGATTAAAATATAAGTATAAGTCCATTAGAAACCTTATTATACAATTACAATTTAATGTCTGGAAATTTATAAAATACCTCCTGAAAATTTGGAAAAGTCAGGGAATTTCATTCCTCAAAATCTCTAGTCACTCTGAATATGTAAAAAAATTGTCTACTACAGTAGCCAAAAACAGCGAGATGATTTTGTAATTATTGATGAAATTTGTATGAAAACAGAGTTTGGAGGGAACACCGTGACCGAGTAGTAGGATTTCCCGGGCGTTTTCACGCGTGGGATCAAAACACTCACAACGCCTGGAATTATAATTCAAATTATTCCTGCGAACTGTCAATGGTGCTGACAGGAGCGGCCTTTATTCACAAACATTACACGTATCTCTACACACATTGGTTGCCACAAGCTATTAGGGATAAAGTTGACGAGTACATGAACTGCGAAGACATCGCCATGAACTTTTTGATATCTCATATCACGAGAAAACCCCCAGTGAAGGTTTTTATTTCAACGGTTAAATACAGCAAAATGTTTATAATCATCATACTTTTATTGATGAATAATAATTCTAGGTGACTTCACGTTGGACATTCAGATGTCCTGGTTGTCCGGTATCTTTATCTGAGGATGACACTCATTTTCAGGAGAGGCACAAGTGTATCAACTTTTTCACACAGGTTTGTGTGAATTTGCTTTGTAAATGTATTCAATTTTGTGAAATGAAATTAAACATTGAATTTACATTTTTTAGGTGTTTGGTTACATGCCTCTGTTGAATACGCAATATAGGGCTGACTCAATTCTTTTTAAAACAAGAATACCACACGACAAACAGAAGTGTTTCAAGTTTATATAAAAATCTGACGATAGCAAAGTACAGCTAAGAGTATGTCTGTGGATTTTCATTTTTATTTAAAATTTTGTTGTAAATACGAAAAGTGTGTTTGTATGTATGTGAAATTTTGTATACTATTTATTGAATAATGAAACAATTAATTTTTAACACTTAGACATACTGGAATTTGTCTAAGTCACATCTTTTTTTAAAAACAAATTTCTGTTCAATTTTTATTTGGTTTAATATTAAAGTGCCAAAATATGATTTATATAAGCATAGTGTAAACATAAGATGGCCACAAAAAAGACTTACTTTTTAGATTTATTCTTTTGAAAAGTGGCTATCTTCCTCGTGTATATATAGTGATCGTTGTTGTCATAGTTTTAGAAAGAAACTATAGTTAATTGTTTATTAAATTTTAATAATTAATGTCAAAGAGAAGAATTGGCTAATTTGGATGAACAAAAAATGATTAGTATAATAAAATTTTTAATTATAATAAAAAACCATCCAAATTATCCAGTTTTTCTCTACTATTATTTCGCTGTTACTATTTTATTATATATAATATGTGGCACTTTTACAATGCACTACAATTAAGAGTATGTCAAAGATCTGTTTGATTTTTGATTTTATTTTACGCTCTTAAAATCTTTTTTTTTTTTTTTTTTGTAAATATTGTAATTAACGTCATTTAGACGAAACCTTTTGATATAAGCATCTTTCGTATGTTTTATACACGACTGTAATTGTGATTTTCGTCCAAAACCGCAATTACTATTAATATTTAAATTGTCGACTTTAATTTTGCAAGCAAAACCGAATAAGTCCGAGTGAGATTATGAAATAAAAAAAGCCAGAAACTTTGAAAAAAATGTTCTTATTTCATCACACTTTTGTACATATATACAAGAAGTAAAAGTTGTAAAAACAGTTGCTTTATCTTCTCATTAAAAAACACCAGCCAATTTATTTTGTTATAAAAATAATTTTATTTATTACAACTTGTATAGTGCATCTTTATTTCAAAAATGTTATCTTGCTGTGCGCAGACGCACGCATTTGCGCCCTCAGAAGCCTCTTCTTGTGGTGCGGCGTGCTCTCCTCGGAGATCAATAAAATGTTTGGTGTGACGCAAGTCGAGTCCGCGGCGCTCATTGGCTCGCATTTACGCCGCATTCTATAAGTTATTAAGCCCGCGCGAAATCAACCCCTCTCAGCGCTCCGAAGCTGGACGGTGGCAAGAAAAAAAAGAAAGAAAAGGGAAAAATCAGCCTCGGCCTAGAGCTCACACGGCTCGTCCTCTGAGCCAGTGCGTACCCTCGTTGCGGCACTAAAGTGCGCTGCACCCTGGCGCCCCCCTCCCCTGCCAGGCCGCCCGCCCACAAACGGTTGACGTTCGTGGACTTCCGGTGGAGTGCGACGAGTGCGAAGGTTCGCGCAATCTTGAGTAATATGGAGGCCCCGGTGGAGGCCTGGCGGTGAGACTTCCGACATTGATTTTTGGTGCTGCTGAAAAAGAAAAAAGAAAAACAGGAAAAAGCTTTTCTATAAGTGTGACAATCAGCCAATAAACAAGTGTGCAACAAGAAGACAAAATTTGTAGTGTGTCACAAGTACGTATTTCAAACTCACCCATTATCTTAATTATTAAGATGTTATTAGCTTATTGCACCCAGCTCGTTGTGTCTGCCCTCACATTTGGAGCCAACAGGAACTAACAAGTATGGCTACAGCTTAAGGTGAGACTGCAATATGTGACTGATCCCGAATTACGAAATGGTGCCATATTACAACGAATCGAACTTGATTGGTCATCATTAATCATCATCATCACCATCATCATCAATTAAGAGGAAACAGTGCGGAAAAAAGAAAGAAAGATATTAATAATTATAATAATAAGAAAAATAGCTTGCAGGGGAGATGTCGTGAACTGAAAATATGAAAGGATTCAATGCAAAGACGAATGGTTAAATGGAAGCAGAAGGAAGAGACAGTGGTAGTGTGCACTAGACTGCGGATAAGTTGATTGTTGTTTGTTGTTGTGCAGGAAGAGGAGGGGGCGGAGGAGGACGAGGAAGCGGAGGAAGAAGCTTTATTAGACGAGGAAGAGCAAGCTTTAGACTAGGAGGACCAAGTTTTAAACAAAAAAATCAGTTTAAAGAAGACAAAAAAAGCTTTGAACAATAAAATAACTGCTTCAAACAAGACAGAACCTGTTCAAACAACAAAGAACAGATCTTAAACAAGATAGAACCTGCTTTTAAAAACAAGAAAGAACAAGTTTGAGCTAGAAAAAACAAGTTGAGAACTAGAAAGAAGTTGCTTGAAACAGGAAGGAACAAGTTTGGAACTGCTTTTAGACAAGGAACAAGAGGAAGAAGTTATAAAACGAGAGGACAAAGAGAGGAAGAATGCAAAAGCGTGACTCGATCTTGTGATCATGACTCGTCAGCAGGTGGATGCGGCCACGACAAGAAAGCAAAGCTGGCTCCAAAGGGAGGACACTGAGGAGCAGGACCAAGTTGGTGGTTGTTGTTGTTGTTGTTCGGGTCTCGATGCCAGCGTCGGTTCGGTCGTCTCCGAGTCATCAATCGAAGCCGACGACGAGGAGGACGAGGACACGGCGTCACGCGTGAACCGCTTCGGGCTCGGATGACTCGTCCGGGACGCAGGCGCCTCGTAGTGGTAGAACACGTCGCGACACGTAGAGTGACATTGGACCACGCGAACGTGACCACGGTGAGCAGTGACCAAGCCCGGATCCGGTGCTGTTGTTGTTCGACGACGACAACGCCGTGATGGCAGACTTCCCGGACATATCCCATCTGACACCCGAGGAGAGGCGCATCATCGAGGATGTTATCCTGCGACAGAGGCAGGAGGAGGAGCGCCAGAATGAAATTATGAGGTTGTATATATATATTGGTTTTGAAGTATATCATTCATTTTTCTTTTTTTAAATCGTGGATGTATTCTTGTTTTAGGAGAAAGCAGGACGAAGTCCAGGTACTGGAGGAGACCATACGAGCGCGTTCGGAGAAACACAAAAAGGCGGGCTTTGAGCTCGACGCGACTTGTCATATTTGTTTGAAGACCAAGTTCGCCGATGGTGTCGGTCACATCTGCAATTATTGCAACATCCGGTGCTGCGCTAGGTGTGGCGGAAAGGTCTCGTTGCGCTCGAATAAGGTAGACATCATGTTCACCTTTTTCGTCCAACAGATTTCAGAATAATATTAAATTTATCTTGACTGAAGCAATTTTCCGATTTGCTCGGTAATCTTTTCGAAGAAAATGTAAAAATAGACATTTAAATGTGCCATTTAACAGACAAGCTTTTGGTTGTATAATTATTTATGACGACGTTTCGATCGAGTTCCTCGATCCTCTTCATGTCCACAATTAAATTAACATTTGTTGGTTAACATGAACAATAATTACAACACTTTACATTTTTCCCAAGAAAATCTTGAGGAAGATTATCGACCAGATGGACTGACCAAATTCAGACGATAGTTGTTGAATCATTCTACAAACCCAATTGAATGGTCTATGGATAGAAAATCATAATGGAAGAAATTCTTAGTAATGACTATTGACAAAAGCAAGGAATGTAGCCCCCTCTATTTTAAATGTAGAACCTTACTAATCGGGGGTAACCAAAAGACTACTTTTCTAAGCCATTCAAAATTTTCCAAATCACGTACACGTGCGTACTAAATACAAGTTTAAATTTAACTATCCGTGAAATGTAATCACGTTTTTCTTACACTTGTTAGACACAGTTTTGATTTGGAAAAGAAAAGTAAAACTATTTGTTTTCAATAGCAATTGTATGATTAGAACAATCAAAACGCAGAGAAGCCAACAGTTGACTACTAAAAATAGGTATAGTATTAGATTGTAATTAACACTCCTGGGTCTCTAAACACGGAGATCGATAAGTTGCGTCACGTTTATCCAAAGGTCCACCAATTGACATAAGAGAACACCCTCTTACTCCCATCAAGTATCAATAATCATCGGGCGGCCTGTTGGTGACGTCACAAGTCGCGGGGGGACACACTCCATTCATAGGCTCCCACGCACTGCCAGGCTTTAGATAATAAAACCATATAACGTTCAACGACTTGCATGACCTCGTCGTGTCGATGCAATACAACTGCATGCACTTCGTTGAACACGTTAACCAAAAGTTAATGCTGACTTCAATCTGATTTTTTCCAATTTTTTGGAAATGATTTATTGAATTCCAACTGAAAGAGAATATGTTTCCCATCAAAGTGGAGAATTATTTGTCGTAATGCAGTAGAAAACTTTTTTTCTCTTTCACGTTACTAACACGAATTTAAAGAAAAAGATTGCGTGATCAATGATAACGTTGGTATGTGTTGGACTGCATTATACCAGTAATTATAATGAGAAATATTATTTCGGCTACAATTTTGAAAGTTTACATTTAACCCAAGCAATAAATTATTACGTTTTTCCTATCTTCAAAATTTCAACAAACTTGTTTGTATACACAGTACACATATACAGCAGAAGGCGTAATAATACCCTGGTAAATATTTATAAGGACACACCTAAATTTAAATTTTGTGTCTTCTAAATTGCAACTTCGCTCTGGATTTGTATCAAAGTAACATTCAATTTGTTTCCCCTTTTTTCAAATTTTTGGCTTTTGATATCAGCAAACTCGTTGTGTCTTATTCTAAGTAAATGAGAAATCAACACAGGGATGATTAGTGAAAAGATACAAGAAAGAAAGAAAGAAAGCAGAGAGAACAAAATTGGCATTCGGTTTAATGACACAAAATGACGCGTTGCAAAGTAAACTCGGGCATCGATCCAAAGTCTCATCAGCTGCGCCGAGACGACACAGTTGACGGCACTTTACATTTATCAGCTCGCGTCGTTTGGATAAAATAATTTAAATTAATCGTATTAGGCACGTTGATGAATGCAGCCTGACGGAAGCTAGTCAATCAAGTGACCATTTACACCAGTCAACGCTTTACGCTTAATTTCAATTAGCAGATCCACACATTTAATTTAAATTATATCAAGTTATTTGAGAGCAACAAGTTCATCCAAATTATCAGATACATCATATATATGTGTCTAATATCTAAAAGATCATTATTATTTTGACAAATTCGAAAATATTGTAGTGCTGCAAGCTCCTATATCCGCATTCAGTCTGGCTCTGTGTGTGTCGGGAGACAAAAGCTCTTGATATATTGCTGCCTCGACAATTTTTCGAAGCACTCTTTACACCTTTGCTTTGTGAAACATTTAGTCTGATCCGAGAATCCTCAGGGCTCACAACCTGCGAGAAGAAGAGTTGAATAATTAATAATTTAAGAAAATAATTCTCTTAAAGCTGCAACTGTAAATCTAAATTCTCACTGTTTAATCAAATAGATTTTATATACAAAATTCAAACTCTTACCAAAATGTATATTCGAAATACTTAAATTTGATCATTTAACCTATAACTTAGGTTATGTTTGCTTTCCTTTTTTTTATTTGACAAATTTGGTGAAAAACAAGACCCAGACATTAATTTAAACTTAATCTTGAAAAAGAATCAAGTTTATTTATACAAAAATGGATCAATATATCCCTTTAACATTTGATATACTTTATTTTTGAAAATACATACTTTTCTAAATCTCTCATTACAATATTGGTGATATTGTACTTGTTATTAATTTAATAACAATTCATATCAAAACTACACTGAGAAATTGAGTTTGCAAACTTTACAAAAAACTTTTAAACTTAAATTTACTTGAATTTTTTGTAAAGTTTGCAACATATATTGTAAACTTTACAAATTATTTCTTGCAAAGTTTACGAATCCAATTTCTCGATGTAGGTTTTCATATACAACAGCAAAAATATTTAATAAATCATCACTTTTTTTATTACAGTCGATATGGGTTTGTATAGTCTGCCGAAAGAAGCAGGAACTTCTGTCTAAAAGCGGTCAGTGGATGAAAATGGGCTTCAGTTCTGTGGAAAACGCGATGATGAGACGAATGCAAGAGGACATGCAGGGTGTGGGACTTGTCGGCCTTTTGGACCAGTCGCAAGACAAGAGGCCAAAACTTGAGAGAGCTCACAGCGCCGCGGAGAAAGAAAATTTACCGCTGCAGCAGAGTGGCAGTGCTCTCAGAAGACAGTACTCTCAGCAAGAACAGGTGAGCATGTTCTGCATGTTCACTAATAATCGCGGATAAATCAAAATATAACTGATATATATACATAATTGTAACTTGGCCATAATGCATGGGTCGCTTCTAGATGAAATTAGCAACAACAGAATTAACTATTAAAGAAAAAAATTAACAAGGGTTGTTATTATGTAGAAAACTAGTATGTTATCAATTTTGTATTTTTTGTATTTTTTTTATTAAGTATATCTACAGCGCAATACCTCATTGATTTTTTTTTGTTAATTAATTTACTACAGTGATTATGATTTTGTTATTATACGGTTTTCCGACACCGAATACTGCACGTCAGTAGGAATTTGTTTACACACAATAGTCCCGCTTAATTCAATGAAATGTAGTGCTCGCTAATTGCTTTTGTCAAGCTGCACTAAAATGATATAAAAAATTCATTTAAAACCAGTAGCTATATTTATACAAACCAGAACAATTTTGGATGATGCTTTGTTTCTCGCTCGCCTAGATGAAAATGTCATATATAGAGAAAAAAGGAAACACAAATTTTATCTAAATTAAGAGATATTTTCAGAGAGATATTTTAGCGTCAATTTTACATGTTTGTAATTAGTATTTTTTTTATATTATTAATTAATTAATTAACTTGTTATTCCCACAAAATATAGTAGATCGGTGTTACTAGAAAAAAATGTATACTTAAACAAAATTAACAAAGAGATAGGATGGAGAGCTTTTCAATATTTCTGCCGAGTTTATACTGTACAAAAATATATATAATACTTTTGTACAGAAACAGATTGCAATTTTGGAGCAAT
>JABFPM010001868.1:0-18462 GCA_022817325.1 Idris sp. 1 HC-2018
CAAAAAAAAAAAAAAAAAAAAAAAAAAAAAAGAAAAGTGTCCTCGTAAAGGAAACATTTTGCTTGCGCATAAAGGCCCCGACTGCGATGGTTATGACATCGTGTCTGTCTCAAAACCCCGCGGCTTCTTTGCTCACTTGCGCGTTTAATGGATGCCGCTTGATTTGATTTTTGGCTCGCGAACAATTTTAAGAAAGGGGAGTATGATAGAGATAAAGGAAGAATGGGGAATAAAGATAAGTGACTTTTATGATGGCATTATAATTAACTTGGCAATTTATCATCGTTATTGACTTTGGGGAGGTAGTCAAATATGAAATTACGCTTTTAGAAGTAATAATAATTGTTCCTCTCTTTTTCTTTCAATTACCACAAGTTTTAAATTTTATGAAAACAATAACAAGTTGTAATCAATCCAAGTCTGCACTCAAACGTCCTGCAATTACAATAAGTCAAGCATTTTCCTCCTGTCTTTTGGCTGCTCTCTCCCTAAAAACTTTTTCTTATTCTCTCGTGCTGAAATCGTTCTTTCGGTTAGTGTAACATTAACGAAGGAGTTTACTGAACCAGAAGGCAGCTTTTTGCCAAAACTCATTCTATCTTCTTGCCACGCAGGCGAAGCTTTGTTTGGTGTGCTTTGCGGACTTTCCGAAACAATGGTTAATAGATTTCTTGCTGCGTTTTTGTCGCGCTAAAGTTAGTAAATCCTAAGCTCCTCGCTTGCGTACAAACTGAGAAAGTAGATGCGCGCGAATTGACTAAAAAAAATCCTGCTGAGTAATTGTTAATTATTTATTGTTTCATCAAAATTTGTTGATTGAAATCTCTCTCATAACTATATCAAATAATTATTGAACCAGCTGAGACAACAAAACTAGAATTGTACAAATAAGATTTAGAGATATACATTTAATGAAACTAAACCCTGTATAAAAAAATATAATCCATCCCAAATGTTTTGTTAATAAACTGCTAATTCAGTACGATCTAGTCATAAATTATGCACAAAATTTACAATTATTTTTTGTATTTTTCCTTTATACCACAAGATTACAGTGACAAGCAAGGTAATTTTTTATAATGTAGCTTTTTCTCAGTGCATTTTCCAAACTTTTAACAACCACGCAAACTTGTGAATTATGGAAGAATTATCTCACTAATTCGCGTTAATTTATTCCACTGTGCTCATTAATTATTGTTATTGTTTTTTTTCTTGTTTTATGGTCAATTTATTTTTCCTTTAATTTTATATGGTATTTGAAGAGAATATATATATAAATATATATTATCAGAATATTTCGGATAAAAAATTTGGACTCATCTGGCGGATTCGCGACAGAGAGTATTTGCGGACAAAGACGATTAAAATCCAAGCGAATTCTGGTTAAAACGAAACTTTCCGGCTCGTTACGCGCATTCTAAACTAAAATTGCTCGTCATTGTCGGCTCGAGAGGCCCGAAAGATGAGATAACTAATGACGCTCGCGCAAACAAAACGCACTTTTCCAAACTCTCTCTCTCTCTCTCTCTCTCTCTCTCTCTCTCTCTCTCTCACCCCATTAATGGCCATCTGGCACTTGGAAACCTAGTCTTTCCTAACAATAATCAACTATGAAAAAGCAGTACCGTAATCCCATTAAAATGGAAAACATCAACGATTTAGGTATATTAACGATGATTCAGGAAATATAATCATGAGAATTAAATTTGAGTTTTAAGCTCGTGTTCATTTAAGCTCAACAGCCATAGTTTGAGAAAACACAACACTAGTACAAATTATCAACTCAATAAGGAATAAATTTGATTCTTACTATAGCTATTCTTTCCAGATTATAAAACTGTTGGCAGAAAAGAGTTGAAAAAAAGGGAGGACTTGAGACATTAATTAGCGAAAAGCACGTGCATAAAATAAAGCTCGGTTTCGTTTTATTACTGGGGGTAACGAGTGCTCACCGAAGGGGGACGGAACTTGCGAATAAAATGACGCGTTTTCGTTCTCGAGAACGGTTAGTGAAACAGCCGCTGTTAGCAACAAGGAGACTCCAGGCGACTGTAGCAGCCGCTTAATTAGGTTTGCAAGTAATCGTGTTTAAGCCCTTGGCTCTTCCGCAGTTTTCTCAAACGATCTCTTTGTAAGCGTAACCGCGACATTCAACACAATCGATCAGCTAAAGTGTTACTTTTAAAATTTGTCACCCTTCTGTCTGACACCAGCTTTGAACTTTTAAGCTACGTTATTCCATCGGAAACCAATTCTATTGTTCAAAAAATTTGTTAACAAATTTATCAATGAAAGTGGTGCAATATATAATGAAAATAAATCAAATAATCAGGCATTGATTAAAGCTTAATAACATAAGCAATTACCACGAATGTAATAAGATTAAATTGAGTTTCATGGAGAAAAAAAAACATTTATGCTGAGTAATAAAAAACATTTATACATCGTAAAACGTTGTTGAGTGTAGGAGGCAGATGAGCTTCATTCTGATATTTTGTATGGTAAGAATATGTAGCAAGCTTTCTGTTTTTCAGTATACGCTTCTCCTGGCGTTATAATAAAGTTACGTGCATTTTACAATGTTTTCATGCTGATGTTGACTCTTTATTTCGGCTTGTTTTTACGAGGAAAAAGATTTCGGTCGCGTAAAAACACGCCTAGATGAGTGATTATATTTTTACGTTTATACATCTGAGTTGGTGCATTTTTGAAATTAACATTTATTTTTGCTGCAAAATTTATTACTTTCATGCTTTTAACTACTCAAAATACCTTGAACTATAAATTTATAATACCAAACTACGACACTCAATTTTAAGGTTTTATCAAACAAAACTTAAATTGAAAATTGTATAACTCTATACATTTTTGAAATTTATAAATAAAACACGTAGAGACAAAATATGCTAGCTTTTATGTACGAGAATTAATATTTCTCATATAATATTTTGACGATACGATAGATAATATGTTAAAAATCAGAGTAAAAACTGTTTTTGAGGCAAAAGCAGTGCGCCGTGTCTTGGCGTACTTTGCACAATTTATCAGCGGAATTGAAATATAATATTCGTCGCTAATAATTCGGAACGCTCGATCTCCGGAGCACTCGTTCGGTTCACATGTACCACTATACAGTGGATCCGTCTGTTCTTCTCTCCCTTTCTCTCTCTTCCTCCGGTGGAAATGCAAGGCAACGCCCTACAACGTCGAGCGCACGATTTAAATGGAAACAGGTAGATGCTTTGTCAGCAATGGTACGGTAGTACAAGCCCATGATCCGGCGTTACACGGCAGCATAGCACGCCGGCACACAGTACTCTTGTTATACAATCAATACGGCTCCGGTGACTCTGCACTTCGTTTCTTCGGCCTGGCTGCAGCAGGCCCTAATGCGCAGTGTTCCCGGTTGTGCCAACACGCCCCGCGAATCGTTACCATTTTGCATCCTTTCAAATCCCGCGCCACAATTCACCACGTGTGTTACCCAACAATTGACAATTAAAATAAAAATGTACAATTTTATTACGTAAAAATAATGCCAACTGTTCTATGGATGAAATTTTAATTCTAATTTTGAGATATGTGTTAATATAGGTATACTATATAGTTTGTAAATCAAAACGTTGACTTGTTTTTCGGCTGCAAATATTAATACTAAGCTTATGGTTATCACGTTGAGGACAGCCGCAAATCAGGACCGTGACGTTTATATGCTTATGCGGGCGTTTGTGAGAGCTTTATTTTCGTCGATCACATATGCAGAGGGATTACATGTCCTTCTCTTGGGTCGCGTACTCGCCGTAATTTGCGCGCGACTCGCTCGACCGTGTAGCACGTACAAATTATCGTCATTTTTATTACCGGTTAAACAAAAATTCCGATTCTTTTGTCGTGTCGAGATAAATCGCTTTTAAACATTTATCTCACGCTGTTTAATGAACGCATGGCAAATGTGAATTACATTTTTGTATATATCTGTATAACAAGTTTTAGCTTTAGATATTAGATATCTTTCATACTTGATTAGAACTGGAACAGCAAATAAAAATGTCTGTCTTTTAATTTATAATCCACAAAAACATACTTCAGTTAAATTGTTACACAATTGATTGGAGAAAATATTTCTAAAGTTTGATATCAAATTTAGCGTGTAAAGAAAAGTTTGATTAAAACGCAGAGAGGAAAGAATGAAAATGCTATATAAAACAGCATCGCAAAATGTAAAGCCAAAATTTCTCACGACGTGGTCAGTGATCAGACAATTTATATTGAAATTGAATAACGCGCAAAAAGGTGAATCGAATTTTTGTGTATGTAATAATGTGCACATGAATGAACGAATGACGAAAAAAAGTGATTGAATTGCGGGAAACTGGAAAGAAGACGAGGTGTAAAAGCTGGTTTCAAACTTCCGAAAAAGAACACTCACGAGAACAAGGGAGAAAGGGAGAAAGGGAGAAAGGGAGAGAGAGAGAGAGAGAGAGAGAGAGAGAGAAAAGAGCCAAAAAGATAAAGAGAGACTGAAGTGCGCCAATCATGAGCCGTTATAGGCGGCAATTACGATAATGGTACACCTCAAGCAAGAGCAGCACCGTGGCCACGGCACAGTCGAAGCGCTTTGCCTTCGCTTCACTACTGCCCTCTATTAATCATGTAAATGGTTCATTACCGCAAGGAATATTACTGTCCGCGATCATTATTATGAGCAAATTGCGATAGCAAAGCGCAAACGTTCGATTTCTAAACGCTCAACTCGACCGCACCGCCCTCTGTGCGTGAATATTTCACATCATTTCGCGTAATCGCTTAGGATAAATTTAGTAATTGCTATTAATCCCATTCAAAATTATTAGACTCGCAAAATTTAACAGACCAACATTTAAATGTTTTGAAACCAAAATTATTGTAAACTGGCGAGATAACAGAGTTTAGTGCTTTTTAAATGCAAATATATGTATACATTTGTTGAGTATGTGTGCTTAATAATCTGAGTAAAAGTTTTAAAAGATTATTTGTTGTGTTTGTTCAAGTAGACATTTAAGTACAAAAGTTGAATGTTTAATAAAAAATTTGCGCTTGGAATAATACAAAATAATCCGCGACAAACAAACGAACTTTAGAAAAAGGATTGAAAAGAGAAAATGGCTTCGGGTTACTAATTGGACACATGTAGCTATTTGCTTTACGGTCCCCTTTTTCGTACCTACCAACTTTATTTTTCGATGTGAACTTTTAGAAGAGTGCTGCGCTCATTACGACCGGGCTTTCATTCGCAAAGTGATTCAAAGTGTTGTTACCCGAATCTTTATCTTCTAAATTTGTAATGCATGGCACGTTACAACAATTTTGCGAAAAAAGAAGAAATTCGAAATTGTTCATATACTTTCTCATTTAATTAATGAGATTACAAGGCAAAAAGTTTCGACAACTTTTTTTTTAAAATATACTCTGACAACATTTTTAAAATGACGATTGTTTAAATGTGGAAAAAAGTCCAAAAACAAGATGCTACATTAATCGTGTGTGTTTCGAAACAATATATAACTATACGCGCCTCTGCATTATTGCCGATTGTATAATTAAATCAAATGCGGCTCCAAATTGAGCAATATTTGAATGGACGACATGGCGTTATTAAATGTTGCTCGATTCATCTCTCTCAATAGATTCAAAGAACTGACGAATTCAGTTAATCACAAAATGTTTCAAGCAAAAATTAATTGCATGCAAAAAAATACAGAATAAGCTTATTTAAAAATATATTAAGTTAAAAGCATCCCTTGATATGACAAAATTATTCACATATTTTATTGCCTGAAAATATTGTTAAAAATAACTAATTTAATAAATTCGAGCTTTTAACGTTAATCATTGAAAGTGAAATTTTAAATTATACTTTTACTTGATTAAAAGTAAAGAACTAGCGATCAAATGAAGTCGTTTTTGTTTCATTTTACGAGAAAACAAACATTTTCATTTGACAATAAAATGTAACCTAGGCAAATCAAATTGCAACAACGAAATTAATTAACGAAAAGAAGTAATTTTGTGTACATGCGGATGCGCGATTGGTCTTTAATAATGCGTGGTCACGAAGCAACAGTAAAGTTCCGCATTAAGTATTAATTTGGCTGCGTTAAATTTACATTGTGAGCGTGTTAAAAGTATTGCTAAGACGTTGTAAAAGACGAGTTTGAACGAATCGTGTAATATTAATAATTGCCTCTCTTGGACATAACGATACGATTTTAATCAGTGTTAAAACTTTAGTTGAGAACGGGCCCTTTATTACATCGAGAGGCTCTTAGCACGAAATCCCCGGTCGATTTATTATTGTTATTTATAAAACAGCTTTATCAGCAACATCAACAGCGTTCTTACTTAAAATACAAAGCAACGATTGCCGGTTATGTTTACGTGCAAACCTGCATCCTGATAAGTCATCATAATGATGACATCCTAAACATATAAATATCTTAAACTTTTAGAAACAACACAGACAACAAATTAATCGTCTTTTGTACTCTTCTTAAATGTTGATACTTTTAGTTCTGCATTAAAAAATGTAGCGATTACAGCTCACTAAAACATATTTACATTCTAATCTTCTGTTTTTTATGAAATAATTGTTTGCTCAGACTCGCCTTTATAAGATTATAACTGTCTAGATGAAGTTTTCGTGTTTATTAAAAATTCGCAATGTCATGATATATATATATATATCATGACGCAGATAATTTATCGCAATTTCTGACAATACCCGATCAAACTAAATGTACACATTTTTCTAACAATCTTTCAACTTGACTTCCAGTTTTGTTTCCCTTTAATATAGTAATAATAACAAAAGTATGCTACACCATCGGCGACAAATTTTGTACAATTTATACTTATTTCCGTTATTTCATTGTAACCGAAACTTTTGTACTGGTCTGCTTAGATGAACAAAACATTAAATGAATAAATAAAAGATCAGAAATTGAAGCTGTGAGAAAATGGTGGAGTTATTAATAATAATAACAACTTTGTTTTTTCTAAAGTTAATACACTTTTAATATCATTAGTTCTGGTGTAAGAAAAAATAAGAATATTAACAAAGCAAAGAAACCCAGAAATCGAAACAATTGCGGCATAAGAAAGCTGTTATTAAGTATATGGCATGAACAAAAACGCGTTACAGATAATTTCAAATTCGATATGACGATTAGCGGCGCGTCGTTGGTCTCGTGACAGGTCGGGAATGCGGCACGTTAGACAATGAAAGTGCCCTGAGTTCCCATGAACGGGATGGCCGGTAGATGGAGAAGGCGCGGCAATTACGCGGTAATTCGCAGGTGTTGTGAGAAAATGGCGCTTACTGGATGTTCCCGAGGCCTTAATCGTCCCCCATTTTTCCGCCATTACCGACTTTATCTCAGCTTCGATTCACATTATTTTGCGTTATTACCAGCCTGTGACAACTTTATCAGCAAATTCCGCACGAAAAACAATTTAATTTCAGCGCAGGCTTGATTAGTAGCAACAAACAAAAAGTCTATAAAATCAAATTTCAGACGAGCGAAAATGAAGTATTGACTGAAATACGAGACAGTGGAGATAAATAAACAAATGATTTGTCATGTAGCGCCGAGAAGTTTGTATTATATCGAATCGTCCAAGTGTCAATGTAACGTGATTAAAGGGACGCGAATAAAAAAAGTAAAACAGTCTGTTGGCTGCGTCGTGAGTTATTGCTAGTCGACAATCCATTTTGATGATTGCTGCAACGGCAAATTATACCTAATTCCGAGATGAGTCGTTGTTTCAACTTTCAGAAAAGTCAGAACCAAGTAACGATGGAAATATATTATTTGTACCCATTTTGAGTTACAAAAGAAGTTTGACAACTTAAAATATATAATCACTCATTTTGAAAATAAAAAAAAAGAAAAAAGCACTAATCGACATGGATACTGGGAAAAGTGAAAATAAAATGAATTAGAATTCAATAAAATGATTATAAATAAATGTATTGATAGAAACATTTTTTGCCGCGTGTTTTCTGAGTAGTTGATTTTGGTTAATGATCCAGAAATCAGATTTGAAATTCAATCAAATTTCATTCACATGAGATATTGAAAAAAGACAAAAAATTAAGTTGGGCGAAAAAAAGTTCAAGCGTTTGATCTTTGGCAAGAAAAAAGGCATGTGTACTAATATTTCATTCGTCATGAGTTTCATCAATGAATGGGCGTTACATAATTCGTGACTTTTAGACTTTCAGCAAAGTGAACCGGAAACAAATCTCTGTTTTCTTAATGACCTCTTTTTTGTGCACACACAAAAGAAGTTGAAAATATTTTTGATCATTGAATGACACATCCATTAATATCAAACTACTTTTTTGTCTGTTAACATTTTTAATACAAAAAGTTGTTCTTTGTACATCAAACGCATCAAATTGTTGCAAATCAACCTTCTATTATTATAGAACCGGCAAAATATATCCATAATTCGAAATAACGAAAATTTGAATTAATATAATTTTAAGATAGCATTCGATATTGCGCGACATAAATAAAATTTATCTTCATAATAATAAAAATAATAACAATTTTGTTATAAAAAGATGAACGCATAAGTGAGTTGATCAATTTTTCAAGCCATATTTTGATAGTGAACATATTTCAATTTTTTTTTATTTCCTTTTTTTTGTTTGAATAAAACAATGAAATCAAAACACGAACATTTTGAGGGGACATAGTTTTCAAACTTATGTTTGTTTGCTTTGTAAAATTGAGAATTTATAATAACATTTATTAAAAGTAAAAAAAAAAAAAAAAAAAAAAAAACACTCGTACAACGGTGTGTGTGTTTGGCATAAATATATCCGGCCAAAGTTATTGCACCATAAATTTTTATTGACATTTTCATCTCGTCATTTGACATGAATATATAAAAAATGTTAATAATTATATGTGTATGATAAAGAAAAGAATTTCAGCAAAAAAAAAAAAACTGAAATATTTCTGAGATCGTACAATTGAGATTAATAGTAATACGATCCATGTTTGTTGTAGCAATACACTCTTTTGCGCGGTAATTATTCATAATCTGTTTTGAAATGTCAGTCACGTTTGTGATGTCACATTGAACACGTTTCCAACATAAAAATGCATAAAAATCAGACATTTTACTTGCTTTAAGATAAACGTTTCAAGTGAAATTCACTTTTCCCTCAAATTTATCTTAAAACTCGGGTTCTTCGCTGAATTTTATTCAAACCATTACGATTATTATTTTACTATCAAAAAATTATTTCACTCAAAACTATAAATATGTTATAGCAGAACAGAAACCTAACCTTGACATAGATAAACAAAAAATCACAATCGTCTCGAAAATTCGCACACTTCCGTCGGTACAATTGTTAATGGTCCCGCAGATCCGTCGGACGCCTCGAGGTCACAAAAGTTTATAGGTTAAATTACAATAGGTTCGGCAAGTCGTGACCGATGCCGACGTCAGTTGGGGGTCAAAAACAGTGCAAGGCTAAGTAGGTGTCCGGTTAAGAAAACTACACGAAAGAGGAAAGAAAAGTTTTAATTCTACATGAGAAATCGGCACAGCGGAGCAGAAAACTTCGAAATTTTTCAGCTTAAATTTGATTAAAGAAAATCCACTGTTTCAAGGTTAAGTCTTCTATGCGTGTGTGATCTTCCAACAAATTTGCAAATAACAATTTACATAACTTTATGTGAAAACTGTTTAATGTTTGGAATTAACTTTGCCTGTGCGAAATTGCGGAGAAACGGTGTGTACACACAGTTATGTCACATGTAATCATCGGTAAAAAGCATCGATTCAACTGTCCGACTTTCACAGTTGTTCGTTTTTAAATAAGTGTGTATAATCAAGCAATTTGCAAAGTAACGTTTCTCAAAGCAACACTCTCGACGATGTCAAGTTGCTTTTCACTTTGCTTCTCAAGCAAAATTGTGTGCATCTCATTCTGGGCCCGTATATCATAAACCAAGTTCAACAAAAATGCTGCGCCAACTCCGCGGTAAATATCCAACAAAAGTTTGTTTACAAAACTCAACAAGCAAGTTATCAATTACTACGGCTTAATGTGTCGATGCTTCTTCAACTTGCTCCGAAGTTGTGGAATATTTTCAATTCCAAGTATCAACAAACTTTTTATAAACAGCGTTCAAATTCTTTCCAAAACAATAACATCGTTTTTTATTCACGTCACCAAACCGAGCACTTGTCGGGAGATCACACTGCGTCAACTTTGCAAAACAGTAGTTACTTTTTTTGTGTTTATGCAGTCCCAGTCAACAAATAAATTAATCAAAATTTTCATCTTGTATTTAAAATTCGTAGGTTTTGTTGTAAATCTCCACGGTTGAAAAGAACGAGATTTCTGTGCCGCTTGGAGCCGGTTTCTGGCAAGTAAAATGCGAGATTCACTACTTACGAGCTGGAACGACTGAGCGGCGTATAACACGAAGCACATTGCACAATGAAAACTTGATCACTGCCCTTTACCGGGCGACTCGTAGAACGTCGATATATCAGTTATACCGATATATCATCCACTGTTAAAAACACTGACAAATATATATTTATTTATATATATATATTTATGATAGAACTTTTGTATTTATATATATAGATGTATAATACAAGACACACACTTGGTCGTTTTGGGGACAAAAAAAAGCACGAGACCCCTCTCTCTCTCTATCTCAGCTAATCCGTGATGGTTAAATCTCTAATCCGAGCGTCACACTGTACACTTAACAATCGACGATCCCTTGTGGTTCTCAAACGGAGAATTGCGTGAGTTCCGTGACAAACATCACGACGTCAATCCGGCCCACGGAACGTCGCCAAGCAAACTGAACAGCGCTGTCCGAGAGAGCGTCGTGCCCCCCACCCGCCGGCCGCCCCACCAGCGCGGCGACGCTAGCGCCGCCGGTGGTGCGCGCGACAACTCCGCGCCAGGAATGTGTGTGCGAGAGAGTGCGCGCGCGTACAAGTTTTCATGGGCGCGGGCTGTTTGTTTGTGTACGTGTGGTCGCTGCAACCTTTCTCGCTCGGGCGCATTTTTTCCCCGAGAACGGTGGTTACTTTGTGTGCGCAGCCAAGACGATACGCAAGCACCGAAAGAAAGGCCGCTCCTTTTCGTTCCCGCGCGCCGCGAGGAGTCTCTTAGCACGCACGGAATTAAGGTTCAAATCTGCGCAACTCACATTTTGATCCACAATTATTATTTTCAGAATCGGCTGGTTTAAATAATAACTGCATTTATTGTTTCATTTTTATTACAATGTACAAAGAAATTATTGAATAAAATGACATTTTTGATAGTGACATTTTATAGGGAATTAATCTTTGAGGTATTATAAATATATCTTTAGTTTCTTCGTATAAATTGTGAGGTAAATTTATGATTCATCATGTTTATTTTTTAATGCGATTAAATTATATACATTCTACAGGTTATGTATAATTGATCTTATCGTTTTCAGGTTTTTAGAAGAAGTATTAATATTTTAAATGTTAATTGAACGTCAAAAGGTGTTTGGCCGATATGTTGGGTATTTAAATTGCTTTTTCTGAAGAGCTACCTTTTTTCAATACATTCAAACTTAATAAATCTTTTTCCCAAGTTACTCGATCTGATCAAATATGTTGCAGTTAAAACAAGTCAACTCGAGAAATTTGAAACAATTTGATAATTAATTATAATCTGTATAGATTGAGTAATATAAAATATACCAAGAAAGAATTTTTACTGAAACCACATACATAGCACATGTAAGGGTACACCATACAGTAACTGACTCCGGGGAGTGAAAACGTCAATGTGAGGAGTGACATTTTGTAGCCAAAAATTTAGGTATAGTTACTTAGTATAGGGGCCATTCAAAAATTACGTATGCCAAAATGAAAAATTTGTTAACCCCTCCCCTCTTCCCCCCTCCCCCCTTCGTATGAAATTATACAAAATTTATAAATCCCCTATAATATATGTACATATCAAAGTACCCCCCTCCCCCTCTCTTTTCTATTAATCCTGTAAGGCCGAGACCCATTTCTAATTGAAATTTCATGATTTAATGAGTTTTTTTGGGGTTTAAACATCGAAAAAATGATAATAATACAAAAAAAATTGTTGTTTGTTTTGTTTTTTGCCAATTGTTTATAAAAATTAATTGTTTATAACACGTAAATTAGTTTACGAGGTGAAATAAGTTATACTTGATGATTTAGCATTATATTTAACTTGAATTTTCTCTTTGAATTGACCTATGTCGCAATATTGCAACATCCAGCGCTAGAAGGTTAAAAATAAAAAAAAAATGTCGAATGAATGTATAGACAAAATAGAATTTACCGTGAAAAAATTCAGTTTTGCCATGCATGGTCCGTACATAATCCACGCATTTCCCATGTATGGCTAATATACATTTTTTTCATGGGTTATTATCATTATTAGTAATACTTTTAACGCATTATTATTCAAAATATTTTGCAAAAAAATATATTTAATTAAAAAAATGTATATCACCATAGAATACCCCCCTCATTCCCTCATATTTTTGTCAAATTTTGATTACCCCCCCCGTCCTAAAATCATACGTTGTTTTTGAACGGCCCCATAGTACAAAAACACATTCATATTTTGTTCAAACTTTGAACAATAATTTATTAAAATTATAAAAAAAGAAAATAACGCAGCCACAAAATTATAAAATATAATTTTAGATCTTTCTATTTGCTTTCACTTTTATACATTAATGAGAATAAAAATTAAAATTAGTTAAATAATTATTTTAAATTTAATTAAAATCCTTAATAGAAGAATATTTTTTTATATGCATGTTTATAATAATGTTTATAATAAAACATAATTTTTTAATTTCATCAAAATGAAATTACTTAAATTTAAATTAAAAAGTACTTTTGTTAGGATTAAAATTTATTTTTATATGAGTAGGATTTATACATTTGCTTAACAAATTGTTTTTACTAATTTAGAAGAAAAATAAATGTTTATATTCAAGAAAATTTTTTATATTTTTCAATTTTTAATTTAATTATTTGTATATTTCAATATATTTGGACCATTTCATTTTTTAAATAATTTTTTTAATTTACAATCAAATAAACAAAAATGTCGTAAGCAATTTAAGTAATTGCAAATATTTTAAAATTGCAATATATATGAAAAACAAAATGTTATTTGAAACCTTTAAAATGCAACATAGTAATAATGCATGTTGAAAAGTAAAAACTGCAGTTATTGATAAAAATATAAACATTTATGTGTTTTTCTTTATTAAAAACATGATACGACATTTTTATAATTCAGAGTATGTATATATACGGAGAGTAATAATTTTCTTCTGACAATTTTTTGATTTTACTGAAACTTGTATTACAAGAATTTTTAAATAAACATCTCGTATTATTTTGATTATTATTAGTTTGTTTTTATAATAAAAAACTTATATCAATTTTTATAAATCATCAATTTTTATCTTTTGTTTTTGTAGATACAAAAAGTTTAAAATTTATTTTAAAAATACAATTCTGTAAAAAACAACTCTTTTTTTTCTACGTGATATTTTTTTTTATTTTACATAATATTGTCAAACTCTGTCAACTTTATTGAAACTGTGATATATTTTAAAATTAAAGTAAGAAACTGCAGAATCACATAGTTAAGAATCTGTGCGTTGCAAAAAATTGTTTATAACTTTTATTTTGTATATAAAGTAATCTGTGTAAAGCTTTGAAACACGAGCATAAGGAATATAAAATATCGAATAACACCTCATTTTAAGTAAATGTTCAGAAAGGAAGATGCTAAATTCCTTCCTTTTTTTCACAGAACTTCAGAAATAATGATCAATTCCAAGCAATTATTTTCGTTTTATAATTTTTTTCTCCAAATTATGCTGTCTACTTTACAGAGAAAATAAAGAAGGCTGCGAGTTTTTTTATATTTCAAAATATAATATATAATACATTGTATCAATTTCAGTAAAAAAGGCAGAACGCAGAGGTTTGTAATAAAATCTATTATAATATACTTTTCTCCAGCCACTGTTAAGTTGTTGTACAGTATTTCTAAAGAAATGACACAAAATCTGTTGGGTTTTAGGGTGTCGGGTATTCTAGAAAAAGAGTCTATGTCTCTTTCTTTCTCTCTTGAAATAACGACGAATACGTCATCATAAAAAAATCTGAATAACATAATCAATTGAGGCCGAATTTTATGACTGAAAATTGCCATCACGAATGGTAAAATAGTGCGTAAAACTGTCATTTTTTACTGCGGTATGTTTTCAAACAGCAATGGTTTTATGTCTTTTATTACGTGATAATAATTAGTCAACATCACAGTCCCAGTTAGATGAATTTTTTGTCTTAACAAAGTGAAAATGAATTTCATGTACTCGCATTTCAGCGTTATAATAAAATTGTTCGTACAGACTCCATTTTTTTATTATTGATTTTACCGACTGCAAAATTCGGAAAGAAATATCATTTATGAAAATGAACAAACATTTTATTCAGAGGATAAATAGGGTACAATATACTCATTTCCATTGGAACACAGTTAAATAACCATAAAAACTTGAAATTTATTTATTGAGCTATCGCCAAGCAATACATAATTTCGTTTTAACAAAAAATAAAGTTTGTTTTTCTTCTGATTTTTTTAAATAATAACTAAATATTGAATTTGGTATTCAAAAAATTTTTTATGGATTTTATCACTCGTAATAATAATTTATGATTTACAATAACGTTATGATTATTTTGAACTGTTTACAAAATAGGAATGATATAATACCAGTAAGGAGTTTGGAATTGTTAAGAAAATAATTATTCTAAAGTATGTTGAACTAACTTTAATTTTTTGAACAAACGAACACTATTTTTTGACTACCAAGTTCGACCTATGCAAGAAAGAGAAAATTTATCTTTCTTTGTTTTTTCTGTTAACTTTATTCTTCGTTTTCTATAATTGTGTTTCGTCTACCTGAATTGCCAGCTTATCTTCAACTTTCTTAATTTTTCAGATTATTTCTATTCATTGTTTTTAAAACATGCTTAAAATGTTGTTGTTTAAATTTGTAAAACAGACTTAGGATTACTTAAAAAACAGAAAGTGCACAAATATGAATGCCAGTGATTAACAACATTAAAAAAACTTGTAAATAATAAAAATGTTTTGTTTATAAATAAAAAAATTGCATAGAAAATTTTTTACACAATTCTTGTACACTTTCATTTCAGCTTTTATGAAAAAGTTAACAATTATGTGAACTACGACTTATTTTTTACTGTGCTTTGATAATAGTATTTTACTTGACTAGTGGATACAGCAGAGGCTTTTTCCACCGAGTGAGAAAGCCTCTGCTACGTCCAGTAGTTGAGTAAATTTCTTTTCCTTACGAGAGTGGGAAATGTAATTACTTTTACCGCACGTGTAAGGAAAAAAAGTGTAATCAATAATAAAATCTGATATTTTGCAAGCAAGATATTTTTATACCAAATGGCATGTTTCGTAATTTAAAATACATTTTATTTAAACGATGTAGAACATTTTATCGGTACAACTTTTTAGGAATGAATATTTTTATAGTCTGCTAGTCATTTAATATCAATTCCAAATTAAATTTCTTTGTAACTCAGTATTTTTTTTATTTTATTCTTGTTAAACAGCGTGCGCGACAAATTGCAGGGTATTTGTCAAAAACAAAATATTTATTCTTGATATTATTACGTTTGTTATACTTCGAATTTAATAAATAATTTGAGTTCAAAGTTTAGTGAATTGTATTTATTTTCGTTGATATCCGTATATTAAAATAAGATTCTAATTTTAATTTTATATTATTGCGTTTTTATTAATTTTAAATTTTGCACAGACTTAAGGTAAAATTAGTGTGATGTGTGTTACATTTGTTGAGCAACTCTATGAAATCATGATTACATGTCTCGTAAAATTTCATTTTCTTCATGTTTAAAAAACCATAGTGCAGAGCAAAAGTATTTTTATTAAAAACATAATAAACAAGGAAAACTGGTTTTCAATTAATTAATAAAAATTATCACTCATAATAGTTAATTGAGTATTTAATAATATCTCTTTTTATTAAAAATTATTCAAATTCAAAAAATTAAAGCAGAATTAAATATTATTTGGATTTGCGCTAAATTAAAGTTAGAAACAGTGATGAATTTAATGTTTATTTACATTGTGGACTCAAGTTGTTATCAAGTGGTGTGTGATTAGTTTCATTATTAATCTTGTCTACTGTTTAAATTTCAGAGAAATAAAGGTTATGTTTTCTATAAGACAATTAAAAAAACTTAAATTTAAAACATTTTATTGTCTTAAATTCAAACTGTTTGTCTTTTCAGTTAATTGTCATAAGACAATTAAAATGTTTTCAAAATTGGGACAATTTCGACTGAAAACATTTTTTGTAGTGAAGTTTGGATAATTCCAAATAGTACCCAGTCGTTTTAAGAACTTCTAATTTAAATGACTTTCGTTAATTTTGCAGATAAATGCAAATATATTATAAATATTTTTTCTCGAAAGAGTGCAGTTGTAGAACAATTGTTTTCTTCAAATTGTCCATAAAGCGTACTACAAAATAGTTCACAAAATCTTGGAGAATGGTAAAAAGCAATATTTTTAATCTAAGACTGCTAGGTGAACAGTGCATCAAGTGATATTCGTTTTCTAATACTCTTTTAGTTGGTTCAATTGTCAAATTTTTGGTATCACTGTATATTTATAATCATATTTTTTATCTTCTTTTGGCTCTGAAATGTATTTTCTTTTCATGAATTACAGTCAGTTCTCATTATTTTATTTACTTATAATTTTTTTTCTTCTATGTAATTATTGAAATTACGAGAAAAGTTCACTTTGCAATGCAACTTATTTTTAAACGCAAGTTTTTTTTCTCAAAAAAAAACATTCCCATACTGTTTGTTTTGTTTTCAAACGAATTTTCACCTCTAAAAAGAATGCTGTAAAGTATTTTAATCGTCAGTATTACTTGAGATACAAGCTTCTTCCAAACCACTTAGTGCTTTACTCAAAAAACGAAGAAGAAGACAAAAAAACTTTAATTCTGGCTGGAAACAAATAATTGCACGTGCTTAATTATAAAGAAACGACAAGATAATGCAAAACACGGGGCGATCATTCATTTTGCACCAATTGCAAAACACGCTTAATCGCATTACGCAAACGCAATAAACAAAAACATAAATTATTTTCAAATAAGGAAATAACATTATTCTCTTATCTGGCTTCACTTAAGACAACTTTCCTTCTATTTAAGCGTACCATTCATTTTTATTTATCTGCCTATAAAATGTTATTTAAAATACTATATTTTAGTTTGGAATGTCATTTTAAATCTGAAACCTTAACATATTCCGTAAAGACATTAGAAGACTTTTATCAAAACAGGTTGATGCCTGGACTGTAAAAGTACTCGAAAGAAAGTAATAACGTTAGAAGAGACACGACAGGGGGACCAAACAGGGGGCAGAGAGGGGCAGGGTGCACGTCGAAGACAGAGAAAGAGATCTTTTTCGACAGAACGACAAGAACCGGTAGTCGTTCGCAGATGGCATAACTTGGCGACTGCTTATCGAGGACGTCCAAGTGGTTCGCTTAACGACTTCTTCGACGTCGAAGCAACGATCGTGAATCTTTGGCGCAAATATTTTGCCCTGGCAAAAACTCGCCACCTGCGAAAGACAGACGGAAGCGAGTCTGAGGAAGAACGCGATAAATCCAAACGGTCTTTACTTTACTACGAAAAATACATTGCTTCGACCCTTTCTGCCATTATTATTCACAACATCACGTGTTTGGGTCCATTTTTCAAAGCTCCCTAACCTGTTTTGCCGAAAAATTTTCTTCAGTTTCGATTCATTTCATTCTAGATCAAAACAACAATTGAAGGCTCGGATTGAATAAGGGCACTTGCGCTCGAACATCCGTTAATGTATTGTCCATTGTTAGTAATCCGTATGATAACATTTGTAACACACTTCTTTGATATGAAGCTTAAAAACGTGGTTTTTTGTCAACATTAAATTATTATTAACAAATCATTATTTATTCAATGTTTTATATTGATATTTCAAATCGGCAAAGCTTTTAGAGTAAAACTAAATAAGAAATTTTCAATTTCGTTGAAAATTGACTGAGATATTGCGATTTATGTTTCAAAAAACATTGATTTTTGCTCAAAAATAAAGAAGAAAAAAATAGTGTTTTCATTTTTTTTTTCTTCTTAAAACCTATTAGTCAGATTAAAAAACTTTAAATTACACAAAAGTATATTTTTCATGCTATATAACGTAGCATTTTTTTGAATTCAATTTTCTCAACATTTTTTTTTTTTTTTTTTTTTTTCA
>JABFPM010001869.1:0-18461 GCA_022817325.1 Idris sp. 1 HC-2018
CCCCCCCCCCCCCCCCCCAAAAAAATAAAACCTAATTTGTATACCATAACTTAGGAATATTGGCAAAATTATGTTAATAAAAGGTGCATTCATTTTAATATTAAATCTTGTTATATAATATAAAATAAATTAATGTAAATAATAATTTAATTGCATTTTCATTCGAACGGTACAATAATAATTTAGATTACATTTCATGTCGATTAAAATTTAACTTTTCTAGTTTTCAAAGCTGCAAATTTGTTAATAACTTCATTGAAATCTATAATTTTAGCTAAATCATGTTCAATAGATAAAATTTCTAGATCAGAAAGTCTGAACTGGCGCATTGTAGATCGTAAATAATTGTTGATCAAGTTAAGCTTAGAAAAGCTCCTCTCGCAAGAAGCCACAGATACACGAATTGTCAGAAATAATTTTAGGCACTGTGAAAGGTTTGGGAGAGACACCACATAATATTTCGTAGCTACAATATTTAAGAAAATGTATAACTAAACTGTTTATTTATAAAAAAAAAAAATAATAATAATGGGTGTCACCCCACAGAGGGTGGCACCCGGTGCGGTTCGTACCTCTCGCACCCCCCTAGTGACGCCACTGCACTGTGAAATACTTTCATCAACTCATATATTAAAAAGTTTATACAAAATATGTCTCCAATATTTTTAAATTCATGATTTTGATATATTTATGAAAAAGAACTAAACGTAATGAATTTTGAGACGTAAACAACGTGTTGAATGACATGAGGTCAACAGCTGGATTTTTTATGGTCGACAACTTTTATGCTTGGCATGAGTCGGAAAAGTAGGGTCATATCTGGCGTAAGGGCAATCTCAAGCCATGGCGTACCAAACGCAAAGTTTAAAGTCAGATAACGTAGGTGATGCCAAGAAATAACATAAATAAAATTGCAGATTTACGTTAAATCATGAAAATCGACAAATAGATTTAAATTTAAAAGAAAAAGGTACAATTTTTCAAATTGCATAATTTGAAATAACAAAAGCATTGAAATTGATATTTGTAATTCTTATAGAATTTCAAATAGAATCTTTTTTCAATCATATTCAAATGTGAGCAATATATTTAAATTTTTCATGACTGTAATTTTCGTAATGAAAATATGTTTAATATCTAAACTTAAATGTCAATAATATTCCAGTGAACGAAGCATTAACGCTTGTAATAATAATATCTTGAACTCGTAATATGAGTAAGTCGGTAACTCGCAGAAACCTTAAAGTTTAAAGAATAAAGCGATGGAAAAACACACAATAGAAAAGCGATTCGCATTACGAGTTTTTCCATAAAAATACATTCGTTCAAATCTTAAATCTTATTACATTTGACTTAATACAAACACTTACATTAGCATTTTAATAAGCTTAATGCACCCTTACTGTGACACTTCCAGCAATTAAATACATATAAATTGAAATTAACGGAAAAATTAAGTACTTTCGTGGTATAATTTTTGAAATTACTTAGCTATTATAACTGCATCAATTTGAATTCAAAGTCAACTCTTGTGCAGAATAATTGCATAATAGTTTAATTTTATCTTATTTTCAATTTTTTTTACCAAAAAATGTTCTTATATGATTTGTTAAAACGTTACGATTTCTTACATTCGGAGATATAAGCAAATAAAATTTATTTAATATTTGTCAAGTATTCATTTCAATCACTAGAAATTATTATTTTCAGTGATTAATTATATTGATTTATTTAAACTTTTAATATTTTACTGAGAATGCAAAAAATAAGTAACAATTTTTTATGCTCATTTACGAAGCATTTCATAATTGTTATAGAGTAACTTTAAAATGTTCGTTATTTCACCGTATTAGCTTTATATACTTTCTTATTATCAGTTTAATGTTCAATTAAAAAGTTTGGATATTTATATTTTGTTTATTTTAAGTTTACATAATTCAAATATTTCTTTTAACGTAAAATTATTGCTGAAAATCAAAAAACATTTCCATAACAAACTCGTTCAATTATTAGAAAATTTAATAATGTTGGACTTTTTGTATTATTAATGGAAACCAAGGATACACAATGATAAATGAAAATTGATAAGCGAAACTAACAACTCTAATAAATTATGCAAAAATGTCTAAGTCTTTGAACACCCGAATTCATCTAATAAAACTAATAGATATTTTAAAGCTCATTAAAAAGTAAACCAAACTTAAACTTCATATCACAAAATCTAACATTACGTGTAAGGATTTTAAAAAAAAAACTAATCATAACTTTGATTAGAAAACAATAAGAGAAATATAATAATTTAGAAACTTGTAGTGTTTGCTTTTTTGGTTTTCTTCTCCTTATTTAACAACAAAAAGTTTAATTTTATTTTTAAATCAAGTTAACTATGAAATTTCATTTCTGATAATTAAATTGATGTAACTGACTTGAATCAAATTCTGTCCATAACAATTTTTCTGAATTAAGTTTCTGCTCCATTATAAAATTTGGGGAAAAAAATAATAACAATAAATTACGTTCATTAGTTAAAAATTAATTTTAATTAAAATTCTTGTCATTATCATCAAAAATATAGTTTCATATAATATAAATTATTTTTATCGTATTACAAAATGGAAAATGTCAAATTCTTGAATATTATAATAAAAATTTCTAAGAAGATATTTTCATAATCAAAGAAAGCAACCTAACCGTTCTAATTTTCTGATTGACATCACTTGGTCTCTTTGCGCGTAGAGACTTCTTATTAACTTCCATACGTGCAACGCATTCTTATTATCTATTGTGTACACGACGCTGTCATAGGAGTTTCAGTTCCTAAATTTTTTCAGTTATTCTGTATTCAACTTATTCCAGTCTTGACTCTTATATAACAAAATTGAATTTTTTTCGTCTATAATACAAAATTGATATAACATTGTAAATATTATGAGAAGTTATCGAATTTATTCCAATGCAAAAATGTAAAATAGATCCCGAGAAAAACTTTGTAAAGATATAAAAAATATTACATTAAATTATTCTACTCAAAGTTAAAACTTTTGATAAGTCGGAAGCAATTATTTTTGTATATTTTTATTTGTAAGAAATTAGAAGAAACACAATTTTTAATTAAAATTAATTATAAAGGTAATAAATTATTCTAGATGTGAATCTGATTACAACTTTGTATAATAAATTAACTCTGAAAAAAATTAATGAATTTCACATTGGGTATGAATTGATATTTTAAAACTGATTTAAGTACATTTTGTCTTCTAAGTACAAATTTTATATGCATGGTTAAGTGAAACCCAGTTGATGTAAAAAATAACTTTATTGACAAGAAAACTAAATAATGTAGTAAAATATTAGTTTATAGAAACTTCCACAAAATCAGTACAATGAACAAATTTGACGTTACCTTTGATTGATTGATAATCCATTTCCCGATTGTAATCACATATATCAATATTATATTTGTCACTGCCCAAATATTATTACCCCAAATTGCACAACATATGTGTTTTATTTAATGACTTTTAATACAAAATTTTGTTGCATAATTCTAACAATAATAGAATAACTATACCAACAATTTATAAGTCACAATTGAACAGTGATATTAAAGTTATAATTTTACAATTCTGATTTCAAAGTTGAACAGAATAATAATTTCGTGTGCATCACCTGCGTATTATTAAAAATTGCTTTAAAAAGATCAAGACCTGTTATTAAATTTTTTTATATAATATTATTATATAACATTTTTAAATGTAGGAGTTTCTACTCGGAAAAATAAGTACGAATGTTTTCTGAATAAAGAAAAGATATAGATATAACTATTTTCACAAGTGTAATATTGAACAATATATTTGTTTAAAACAAAATATATGTATGTATATATATATATATATATATATATATATATGCTGAACGGGGACATGTGGTTAATAATATATGTGTACATTACCTCGCAAATTTGATGATTTTATTAAAATTTAGCTAATTTACATTTAAAATATGTAAATTGGCACATTTTTATTTCAGTAAGCATGTTCATGTGTTACATATTCAGGCTGATTGTTCTATCGATAATTTATTGGTAATCATATGAAAACAATCAGCGTGTACACTTTTATAAAACTAAAAAATACAGCTGCAAAGAAGAAATTAATTGGATAGTTGTAATTCCTTGATAGTTAAATAATGTTAAAACTAAAGTCGAAGAAGCTTTATGAAAAAAGAAAAAATCGCGAACAATTAGCAACTAAAAACTTGATAGTAACATCGCAAAAGAAAATAATCGCAATGAACTTTGTATTTTCATCGCAACTCTAAAGCTCAGACGTGACACCTTAAATGCTATCTCTTCTCTCGACTTCGAGCTTCCCGTAAACTCTTCTTCAGGTAGAAGTGTCACCGAAATTCAAATATTACTTCCCATTCCCGCCAAAAGAACATTTTATATGCAAGATCTAGTTTCGAAAAAATAATATAACAATTTATATGCTTTTTACGCGAATAACAAAATTTGAATTTAAATCAACGACAACATTTTTACTTGAAAATATAAAAGAATGAACAACGTTACAATTTACCAACCATATTTTGTCCTCTTTTGCAGCTACCTTAGTTTGTAGAAAATATTCCCTGCATTAAATTAACCCTAAAAAGTTTAAGATAGTCCAACTAAAATATTTTTGTCTCTCTCGTACAAGTATAGTATACATTTCATTGTTCATTATAGGGCAATTATAATATTCATCCGAATATAACGAGCCATTTTGCCAAAATGGTACACCTTCATCGTTTCAACCCAAAGAATCAACGTTGTTAAGTGATTAATTGCCTTTCTATTGCTGCGCAAAAAGGCTTATCAACTCCACTTATCCTGGCTTTATAGCCAATCAAACTGTTGAACAAAAATTAGCTACTGTTATTTAGATTGCTCGATAACAATGTTACAGCTTATTAAATTATACCATTGTTCGGGTAACTCGAGACCAAGTCGCGGCCATTAGAGCAAATGAATGGATCGTCTAGACGCAATTTTTTTGGAATTTATCGTTGCCAGGACAGCGACGAACCTTTAAATTCAACGCTGCAATAAAATTGGTCGAGGCCAATAAATTATAAAGAAGCTTATCAATCAATCAATCAAAACAATTTGTTTGGTTAAATGTTCTGTCGTACATCGTTTTCCACCACTCCCTCGCCCCACAAATCTCCCGAAAAGTGATTTTTTGTTGTCCTCCCCCTGAATGGAACACCCTCCTTCACACATTTCCGACTGAGCTTAAGCAGTATTAATTAAATTTTATATTTATACTCGGGTTGTCGGATTTTTCCGACAACATTATCCGTCGCTGATAATCGATGTAACCAATACATTTGTTCGCCTCATAAATAAACTTAAAGTTGATACACTTGGAGGGAAAAAATCTCGAAGGAGAATTCGAAAATAAGTTTGAAAAGGAGAGATTAGAAAAAGGAGACGTAGGCAGCTGATCAGCGGGAGATTGACGATAAACCCCTGTGACTTGAGATTTGTAATAATATGATATCATTGAGTATATTTTGGCCGTAAAACATGATCCAGAATGAGGCGCGACGCAGGCGCTGAGCGGCGCTTCACCCAGTTGCTGGATTCATTTACGTCTGTGTTGTGTCATGTTGGCTTGTGTGTGTGTGTTGGTGCACCAGCCGACAGTGACGAATGTACACTTACCAACAAGGCAATAATCTGATTTCGTTGCAAAGCCACGTTAATAGGTAATGCATGCATTTTTAAAAGTGTCGGATGAAAGCATCTTTTGTCGCTAAAAGAGAATCGCTAGGCAAGTGAGACACGAACGTATGTGTATTTCAAAATAATTATGGCGATGACGCGAAACGCTTTATTCTAGAGCACATTTATCGGTTTAATTATTCAGACTTGTTTTAGGATGATGCCGTTAAGGATCATGTTAGATGAAATTTGAGTGATTGATAAACACGCTTGAAAAATTGATCAGCTAAAATGATGGAACGATATTGTTCACAATCAGTTTGTATAATGAGAATTGAATGTTTAAGTTAAGAATTAATATTAAATTTTATTGATGGTGTGGTGAATTAAAACTTGATTTCAAAAGGTCGAATGACAGTCTGCCTTGCAATAGTCTGGAAATTTTAATCGATTTTGATCAAGTTCCAAGCACAATCCAAACAGAATTCAGGTTGAATTTCAAGAATCCAGTCTGAATTGTGTTTGGAAGTTAATCAACCGTGGCAGCCTGTAGCTGTATAAATTAAAGCTTTTCCCCGCGAACCCAAATCATGTTCCATCGCTTTAACATTCATTTTGGTAACTACAACTGATTTCCTCGATTGTTTCAACTGACTTTCCAGTTGACTACAGGTCAAACTAATTTTGGATTTGCTGAATGAAACTTACAAATAAGCAGTGTACTCAAATTAACGATTGTTACCCTTTAAACTTCAGGAAATGCTATTATCATTATTACTAAAACATATTAAATTTGAAACTCTTACGTACGAACGCAGTTTATTAGCTGCAAAAGATAGTAAAACGGTATTTCAAACTTCAAACCTAAAATTATTGGTAAACCCCAAATTATATTAGTCATTATTCAGAAACTCAGTATAAACTACTATCAATATTGATTATAAAATGAATATCATTTCCCTTTGTAGCAACCATATTTTGTTGGCTTTTCAATTTCTGACTAACCACTTGACCGCAAAAACGTTGGTTTTACGTCAGTCATATTAATATCGAAAAATCTTTTGCACAGTTCCAATAAGTTTTTTATAAGATAATTAATCAACTTTTGTACTTTAAAACTATAAAAACAAGTCATTATTCAAAGCAAATACACCTAATAAAATGTAAATATCTCTTAACAAATGTTAATCATCAAAACTTGATTCTAAGAATGTTTTTTTTTAAATATAAAGAACAAAAATTAAAACTTGTAGTTCAATCTAATGCCACAGTTGGACTTGAAATGATCTTACCTTAATTTCTTGTTCTAACTACATGAACATTTATACAGCAATGACTACATTTCTTTTATAAATATAGAAATCAAATTATAATTATATTAAATGGTGTTTGATAAGATAGCAATCAGGTGGCATTATATCTGATGAAACAAAACTGTACTTAATGATACGTCATGTGCTTGAGATATGCATGTATGTGCTCAGATAGCAAAACGTGCAGATGCACATTTAAATAAATCCATGTTGACACACATATCACATCAATATTTGTACTATATTTGTCCAAACTTATAAAGCAAACAGTCTGCAGAAAAATAACACAACTCTTTAGTCGTGTTTGCTCTAAAATTATCAGCTCGGTTCTCACGTTAAAAAGTCAACACACAAACAGAGACTTTTTCCGCATGGAAAAATGTATACATTATTTGGAAAAACTCATACGCTATTTTTAATTTCAATTGCAACAGATTTTGATGAAAGATGTGCAGAAATATGTTCGTAATAAATACCAAAAATACGATTCAGTCAGCCAAAATTGAAATACAAAATAATTATAAAATACGTGAAGATAGATATTTTCGTTATTAAAATAAATGAATCCCTCTTCTCTTTTTTTATCAAATGAAAATAACAAAAACAAAATGTCTGATGAACAAACAATGTAATCATTGTATGTTCTGATTATTTACGTAAGCAAGTTTACGCTCTGCTTAACTAATTGCGATGCGTTATTTTAACCTCAAGTGAAATCTAATTCAAGGTTTACGAGCCCTTAAAAGATTAAGGAGATACTGGACCCATATTCAACGCTAAATTTCATTTACAAATTGTAACAGCAAGAGAGCAAAACATCAAATAATGATTTGTAGCCAATCAACTGCAAGTCCGATATTAATATCCAGGTGATATCACCAGGATAGCACGCATACATCACAAACATTAGTTTGGACGTTCCCGGCCAATGCGAAACCCTCGTTAAATGGTAATGCTGTTTTAATGTTCAAATCAGATTCGTGTAACAATACTGATTTCAAACATTTTTCGTTTTTTAAATACAAAATCACAACAAACAATACTTAAAATTTGCTATTTGGCAACTTTTTTTTATGCTTCTAATCTGAATTAACCCTAAATTACTTTTATGCAAAAGTGAACATTAAAATATTTAATTAAATAGACATCGTTGTTATTTACAATAGAAAAATTAGTTCTCGAATGGAAAATCTTAAATGTTGAGTTCAAAATTCAGTATAGTTAAAATAAAATTAAATCGGAACAAATTATGAAAATTTTAATAAAAAATTGTAGAGCTGTGATAGATAAAAAAACTTTTACAAAGTTTATTCTGATATTAAAACCTTAATAATACGGAATGTTGATCAATGTTTTTACAAGATTTTCTGAACTTTAAACAGTTTTTAATAACCTGAATTTAAGCAAACGCCAGTAAAAGGTTACTAAGACATTTGTGTACTTTTAAACAAAGGCAGAATATGTGAGAAATTGCAAATTCAAAAAATGCTGAATAAATAACCATTTGAATTGAAAGTTCAAAAATTAAAGCAACCCTATTCTTTTTTTCTTTTTTTTAAATTTGATATACAAACATTTTATAATTATAATTACCTTTATCCCTTGAAATAATCAAGAATTACATAGGCTAACGAGCGTTGTCTTATTCGTACAACTTTTAAATTGACAAACAACTACAAAATATAGAAACAGATCCACTAATTATTAATGAATGAGTAATTTCTATTACATACAGTGTGACAGCTGTTCATTTTTATCGCACGACGTTTAACTTTTCGTTGAGATGTTGATGCTTTAAACATAATCAAGTTTAATAAGTTATGAGTTTATTTAAGTTAATAATAACTTTGTAAACAGTTAGATGTGTCTCCCTTGAAATTTCAAAGTTCATTAATTGTAACGTTTCTGTTCCAGTTTCGATGTAACAACGCTGCTTAATTTATTAAACTTATCAAATTAAAAATTTGAATCTTAAATTGAAATCTATAATTTAATGTTTTCTGATAATTGTGTAACTTACAAACTGCCTTAAGCCCCGGCTGATCTGTTCTAATCAAATTTGGTCATTTAATATCAAATAAACACTTAAATTGAACATTTGAAAGAATTATCCTAAAATTGTTATCCTCGCATACCAATTGTTACGTGCTGGAACATTTCGAATTAGAACATTTTGTAAATTTGAATCTGTTATTGTCAAGTTTTGTATATAAAAGTCTGTCTTGTCATTCAACGTATCGCGTCACATCGCAGTTAAGTTACTTGTTTCGTCCAAGTTTATTGGAAGCAGGAATATCTTAACCCTGAGAGCTACTTTGTAGCATATCTGCTAAGCAACAATAAGTTAATCTCTTTATTGTAAATGAAGAGAAATAACGTATAAATTTCATAAAATCGGTAGTGAATAATGAAAATTTTCAATAAATATATTCTAATGCACAGATTCTGTCAAAAAGGTAAAAATTCTATAGTTCAAATCAAAAGAACTAATTGAAATTCAAAAAGATTTTTAATAGATAAAAATACTATTGAAGTATGTGGATTAATTCAATTCTATTTAATAACTGTTTCTGTCATTTTATATGCATATTATATATAAAGTATTTAATAATTATGTAGCATGTATGCTACAAAGGTGCTTGAAATGTTGGTTCTTAGAGTAACAAATGTTGACAGTTAACCTGTTAATAATTATTTGTAAGTTGCGATAAAAAAAATTTTGACGATTACAAATTGAGGAAATACCCTTAAAAACTGATGAAGAAGGTTGTAATTCGTATACTATTATCTCATCTATGAAATATACTTATTTATAAATTTTTTTATTCATTTCGTAGACAAATGTAAAAAGTTCAATTACTGTAACTTTATAGCATTTATATGGACAATTCTCTAGAACCTTTAACTTTCAACTTGCCAAATTTTGGAAAAAAAAGTTTTAGCACATCTTAGTTTTATCATAATTATCATTTATTATTACTTTAAAATGAATAATATAAAGTCGAACAGTGATAAATTACATGCGCGTAACTTTAAATTAATAATTAATTGTAAAAAGACGTAATATTTTGAAACGGTCTTTCAATTATTTAAGTAGTTTTTAATATATAATTAGATGTTATTGCACGCACATATATTTTATTACATCAAGATACTGTGCAGTTCATCCAGAAGTATTAAAGTATTTTTAAATGTAAATATTTTCAATTACAAAATGTATTACGTCTTTGATGTCAAAACTCAGGGACAGATTTTGATCATTTCTTTTAGTTTACATATTAAATGCGCATCATTTGAATTTAGCTTATTGCATTTGATAAAGTTAAAAGCAATGTTTATTAATTTTTTAATTGCAGTTTAACTCTGTGCTTATAAATTAAAAAAATGTGTCTGCATAACTTAAAGGGACATATCAAAGACGTAATGATTTGAACTTTGGATTTTGACATACTTTTAAAATATAATTCTTATAAACTTATAAATACTTACAAAGTGTAAAACTATAATAACTTGAGGTGTGCAAATCATAAAAACTAAAATCTTCAATTTAATAATTCGCAAAATTGAAGTGAAATGCGAGAGACAGGTAGGTTCAAAGTTCCTAGAGATTTGCCCATATGCTACGTACGATAAAAATTAGATTTTTAATAAAGCAACACATGTAAAAAAAATTTAATTATTTTTTCCTGATATATAGGCATTAAATTGCACATGAAAAGAGTTATTTTAATTAAAAATAAGCTCCTGACCACGTAAGGATTAAGGAGTTTCTTTGAATATAGTAAAAATCTCATCTTTACCCCACTTTTCTTAATTTTGTAATTTAAAAAATGTTTTATTTCTTAATTACAATATTAATTTTAATTTGAATGTAAAAATTTAAAAATTTTTTAACTTAAATATCATTAAATATTTTGTTCTTTTACTCAAAATTCTTATGTCAATAAAATGTTAAAAAAAAAAAAAAATTAAAGCTGGTGTACGATTCAAAGGAATGTTTTCAAAGGAAAACCACTGCGATGAAATTTTAGTTTAAAAAATATATGATATTCTCGACAACATTTTAATCTTTGTTTCCCATAAAGATATTATTACGATTCTCGCTCATAATAGTTCCAGTTATTTTTATACTGTCTTTTTTAATGTGATTTATTCGGCACGTTTTAACACTTTGTTTTTAACTTCCTCTACTTTGATATTAAAATTTATTGCAATAAAATGTTTAGATCTGATCAACTTTAAATTGCAAAGGTATTATCAACAAGCAAAGCAATTAGTTGCTCATTTCATATTCATTCCTCTGTTTCATTTGTTGAACTTTATTTCACATTCAGTTTGCTTTTATTTTGCAACGAGCCGCTGCAAAGAATAAAAGTTACCGAAAACAAAAATACATTGTCCACTATAAACAATACATAGAAGACAATGGAGTATATTTTTATAAAGCCAATGAAACGTTAAACAAACTTTATTCATCAAGCTAAATTGTAAACTATAAATAAAATTTAAGAATTTAAAAGCAAATAGTAATAAAAATTTCGTTTCTGAGAAGCCTACGAAATCGTTATTTTTATATGATGCTCAAAATTTTTACCATTTTCATGCAAAAACGAAAGTCATCTTTAAACAGAAGAAGAATATTAAACGACAGCTCTTCTCACGTATATCAATACTTAAGGGTATCATTCTATTATATGCGATGTTATTAACACACTTGTCACGTATTGGAGTCTGCAAATCGTAATTTCCTATGTTGCCCAATATTATTAGAATTTGTCGAAAATTGTGCCCAGCGTTTTGCGAATTGTGAACCCATATACTCGATATTAACACGCAACATGCATAAATAACAATTTTACGCATCACAGAACGATGCACACCATAATGTGCTCTATGAATTTATAATTCAAGCACCACTGTCGATTTTAATTATTCATTAGGCCGAAAGTTATAATTTAAGATAAGAAATTAAAAAAATTAAATACAATTACATTTCAAAATACATCAATTCTTGTATATGTACTGTATATGTACATCAAACATATGTACATTTTCTGTGCACTGTATCTTTTTCAAAATAGATGGAAGCACAATATTTTACACGTAAGTTAACTTTCAAATTTTCGGTCAAAGTTAGAGTAAACTTTTGAGATCTCGAAAGTTTGATACTTGCACTATTTGTTTTTCTTATAGCAATGCATACGTGATAGACAGCTAGCTATAAACGCAACTTTGAATAATATTATGTTCAATGAAATGTAATCTCTCACATAATAAATCAAACTGCATCGTCGAATTCCCCAAATGTTTCGTAAAATGTTTGGAAACGAAATATGCTTCTTGAGTGATAGGTAAACTAGATTATCATTTTTTCCTTCTTGTTTAGATTTTTTGCAATTATCCAGCGATTTTACAATTATAATAATAAAAAAAATCTTATACGGTAAAAAGTATTTGTTCATTTTTTGATTTAATTTTTGTAAAAAGGGGTTCATTTGTTAAGATCTAAAGCAATTTTGTATTTTTAATACCGCAGACAATTAATAAATTGTTAGCTTTTACTTAATTCAATTGTTTACTTACAATATGTCATTTGAGAAGAAAGATACGACACCATGAAAGGAGAAAGGATGAATTCCAAAATCTGGACTTAACCGGCTATTATCTTAGCGCTTTTGTACTCATTAACACTATTGTGCGCCATTCATAAACGGCGTATAATATTCATAAATCTCAACATAATTAAAATATTTTCGGCGTATTATGTTTTCAATCCAGGAGAAATTATATTTATCAATTTTTTGAACTCGCGTTAACATCATTTGTCAGACACTTGTAAAATTTGAATTACCAAACTTCTCTCATTAATGAACACTTCCAAGTTTATCACATTTTAGTGATTGATTTGAATGAGAAACTTTTTATTTGTGGAAAAAGCTATCTTTCTTTAATATTAAAAAGTCCCTAAGAGTAGCTCATAAGAGTAATCAAACTTGGAAAATTTCACAATGTTTTTCACTTTTAAAACAATGGTTTCAAGTTATATAAAAAAACATTTTACTTTAACGAAAGAGTTCGATTTTAATATAAAGTAAAATAAAAGTAGTTGTAATTTCTTAATTACATTTTTTGCCTCTAGTAGAATAACTTTTTATTAAACTTGCTAAGAAATAGCTGTCAGAATTCAGCAATAAAAATTATATAAAAAAAAATCTTCTTTTTTGTAACATAATTTGATTAACTTTTTTCAAAAGTAATAAGAAATGTTATTAACTGTAAAAGAACTTTAATTAGCAACGTTTCATGGAAATGAATAATCGAAATACATATGTAGTTTGATTATAAGGCTACGCGTATAATGCAAATTTTGAACAAAAATAATTCAAAAGCTCTAATTAAGTCTCATTCAGCTAATTATTATGAAATTAACTCAAATTTATTGGATAAAACAAATAATACAATTTTCGAATCCAAAGAAAAAATTTGTAAATAATATATTAATTTAAATGTATTTACCGAGTGATAAATTTAATTAACTGAAATATTTCCACACAAAATTGCTCTCATTATCAAACAAAATGTCAAATAATTAAAAAGGTTTAAATAATAATGTTAATTCAAAGAGTAAAAAATGCCAATTTCAAGATTTAATATGATTTATAATATTATGCTTACATTAAATTTATATATAAATATACTAAAAACATATACTAAAATCTTTTCTACTGAAATTATATTTAAAAGAAATTTTTTTTGTCTACAAGTTGTTTCGTACTTTCCCAAAGTTAAAGGATTGAGTAACTATCGAAAAAAGCAGAAGAGCATGAAGTTTTCTTTTTTTTAAGCAAACCTACCGAGGGTTTCAAAAAAGTTTAAATTGATCAATCATCATAAAGAATTTTTGTATTTGTATATTTTTGAAGTTTTTTCTCTCTCAAACTTTTTATTACAAATCCACAAGAAAGCTACAATTTTTCAGGAGAACCCTACAAGAAATAAGAGTGGACGGATAGTGAAATATTGCGTAATAATTTTTTAACTTTAAACTTTCTTTTACCAGTAAGAAATTTCTATTAAATTTTACGAACTAAAAAGGTCTTGCCTATGTCTGATAAATTTCAATGATAGTGCAAAAATCATTTTTTACACTACCATTATCATTTTGTTAAATGTTACATATATATATATTTTCAATTTTTTTCAGTATATTAAAATTGATCTATAGTTAAAAAGATATGATAAAATTAGTATTCTCAATTGTAAAAACGATTCTACGTTTTATTAGAAACAATTAATTGAAACAACAGCATTTTTAATTATTTTCGAAAAATAAAGAGTTAAAATTATTTGACTTCAAAATGAAAGATAAGTCTCAAGAATTTTTGCAGAGTTGCCACACAATGCCATACAGTCGAGTATATAATAATCAAATCTAGATTGACTTGCCACTTGAACATCTTGGTCAAGAATGCATACAAAGGACCCACACCCTCAGAATATAATAAATGTCCAGAAATTTAATACGAGTACTGCAAGTCTATTTCAGGGATGCATTGAAATTCATAGATAATGAAGATAAAATTTTTGTCTAAATTCTTGAACACAATTCAGAATAATAAATGCTTCAAATTTTCAATTAGAAATTTGTGCTTTAAATTATTTATAAAAAATAGAGCAAATCTCTTTTGGACATACATGAGATAAAAATATGAAATTATTTATTAATTAAATGAATATTTTCGTCCGAATTTTGTCGTGACAAATACATTCCTTTAATATTTGGCAGCAATTCAAGAAGTTAATTTGTTATGAAACGACAAGTCTAAGATCCTAGTGTTTTATCGTAAATTGTTATAACAAAATGAACGACAAATTAATGTTGTAATAGATGTTGCAATAACAAATATATTTTGTTAATCATTTCAGCTTCCAAAAGTCAATTCGTATTTATCATTTCAGTATCTTTGTAGTTCAACGTCTTAACAATTCTACTTTATATAATATTTCTTACTATCTTGTTTGAAGCTATAACCGTATGCTTATTCTATTGCAACAGATAGTAGTTCCTTTATGTAATACATTATATTATGTACATCCATAAACGTTTTCGTGTTATAAAAATTATATATGTTACAGCATAATGTGAAAGATGTAAGTGCTTTTCAGTTTTCGTAAGTGCACGTAATAACTGCTGTGAATGTGATTCGAAACTGCACGTAACTTTATCGAACAAAAAAGGCGTTCCATGCATGATCTTACTATGAAGTGTCAAGTCAATTAACGCTGTTTTACAGAGCTTATCATCTTTTTAAGGCGATTGTATTGTAGTTTTCTTCCAAGTAATGTTATCTACTGAAAACTTTACAAAATGATAACTCGAACTTGAAAAAGTATGAAATTTTTATAACTTTTAACAATGTGAAGTAATTTAGAAAGTACAATTAACTGACATAAAATTTTTACAAGTAAGTTTGTATTCATTATCTTAAGACACTTGAATAGTTTAGTCTATGTAAAATCAATGATTCGAATAAAAAGTGAATTGTTTACCAGTGTTGAAGCAAGTTTTATGCTAACTCTCGGAAATTTTTGAAAATTAATGCAAGCAATTCTAGATTGACCTATATTATACTGAGAAAACTAAATTGCTCTATTCAAGTTGTAAGGAACGTAAGTGGTTAAATTTCGCCACTAAAGTTGCATGAAAAACATTGTTTCCACTTCAACTTATAAGCTATACTAATTTGGTTGATAATGATTATAGGAATTTAACACAAGTTAAGTTACGCAAAAAGTTTTTAACCATATTCAATTTTTATTATTTAATTTTATTGCAACCATTTTTTTTTTCTCTCTCAATAAATAGAATTTTTTCAATGTTTTTAAACATTATTCTCTAAATGATATTGTATTATTTTTCTATTGAATTAAATTTTGTTTAAATAAAAGTATTCTGCTTCAAATACAGACATTGATCAATGAAAATCATTTTTATAACATTTATTTTTATTGCACTTTGTTATTTTAAAAAGTGTCCAAGTTCCATTGAAAAGTATTCTTGTTAAATTCTGTCTGACTTTATTCTGAGTATTCTACTGAAATCAAAAAGAAAGCCATATATTATTTGCATTCAGTAATAATAAATCATTTCAAAGTATTTACACAAGTTGGTAGAAGAAACAAGACAAATTTCGGAGGTGTTTCAAGACACGCTTTCAATCATTTATTTGTCTTTTAATGAATTTTTCTTGTATATTTTTTATTAGACAAGAAAGGTATATTCTACTTTCTAGTTACGTAGAAACAAATCTAAAATGACAGAAGTTATGTTTGATTAAGTACCATACAATTATTCATTTTAAATAATAAAAAGAATATAAAATAACAATAAAAAAGTATTTCTTTTATCACAAAGTGATATTTCAAAGAATTTAAAGAAAAACTCTATAAAAACAGGCAAATAAATCAATTATAACATAATTATTCAAAAAATTTCTTTCAAGTTTATCAAGTGATATAGTTTCGAACAGACCACTGGGATGAATGTTATCCCAGAAAGTTTAACCGTGGTCTGATTAACATTTTTTAATGCAACTAGGGAAATCGTTTGGGAATAGACCATACATTGTCAGTATAAACTTTCATTACAATAAAATAATTATGAAAAACCTTCCCTAAAGAGTTCCCTAAAGATATCCTCATTAAATTCAGTAAAACGTAAGAAATTTGTATTAACTTTTTTTTTATAAATTATTAATTTGTCAGTTGTTAGATATTATTTTTTTATATTTCAAGGAATAAAACCATTTACAAATTTTGAATCAGCTTATATAAAATATTAATAAAGTTATAAAATTGCTTTTATATTGAAATTTCTATAAATAAATACATTACTTCAAAGCAACTGTAGTAAGACTTCAACTTTTACATAATTATAAAATGATAAAATGAGCCAAATGAGAAAAATTTGTGTTGGAAATCATTTTTTACCCAGTATTTTAAAAAATTATAATTCCAAAAAATTGTTCTTTCCTAAAAATAAAAACTTGGTGAAATTTTAAAAATATGGATGTGAAATCATTTACCTTTAAAAGGTAACGACAACGAGCCTAGACGTTATGACTGTATAATACTCTCCAAAAAATCTATTATATGAGATACATAAAAACTAATTTGTTTTCCAAAAATAAGAGGATAAAAAATTGTGCTCCAAAATCAAATATTCAATTACTGATTATATAAACCTATTAATTGCAAATTTCAAAATAACGTTTACAAATTCTTAAAATAATAATAGTCAGTAACAAAATTTCCATGAGAAATTTCCACATGTATTTTTATTTCCAAATTTGTTTCAAATTTCCATGTGAACATTTTTGATGAGGTCATGATGTGAACTGTAAAACGTGCGATCATTTTTTGACCGAATTTTTGTTATTATTAATAAAAAGCCTTTCTTTAGTTACTATTTCTTTGAGGTTTTTTTCAGTCGCCAAAATTTTAACTTTATCAAAATTAATACGGTGTGATTTTTCAACCTGATGTTTTGTGAGTGCGTTACATTTTTGAGATTTTTTTGTACGATTATTTTCATGTTCTTTAATTTTCAATTTCAAGTATCTCTTGGTCCGTCCAATGTATACTTTATCATAATCCTTACACGGAATGTTATAAACCACATTTGATTTTAACCCAATTCCATCTTTATGTTTTACTTTATCAAAATATGCACCAGTTTTTCTATAATTAAAATGGATAAAATTTTGATTTGAATTTTTGTGTAAGTATGTAATTTTTTATCAAAATTTCGTAGAAATATATCGATCAAAATTTGATCAAATTTTGATTTTAATGATAATTTGATCAATAAATCTCCCTTTTTTTAAACCTGAGAGTAGATTTCGATCAAACTTAAATTTAACTTAAATTAATTTTGATCGTTGCTGGTTTTGTTTGACAGTTGACAACTTCAATTCGCTTGCAAAATTTGACAGGTCTTAACCGAAAAATTGCAAGCGATGTAAACAAAATTGATAATGAAATCGAAAATATAAAGAAAATACAAAAACGTTCAAAAAAGTCAGTAATAAGTCGCCAATATTGGATGACAATATATGTTGGTGGCTACCAAAGATGACTGAGCAAGCTGAATCACTTTGATTTGCTGGCAATGTATGACATTTTTGTAAAATCATGCTTTTTCGAATATGATTTTTTTTTATATAAATTTGTAAATTTGTTGTAAGTGAAATGAAAATTAAATCTTAACAATTTTTTGATAACAAATAATCAACTTTTGATTCAAGAATTTAAATTTCAATTTTTCAGAAAAAAATTACTTTCTTTATAATGCAAAAGTTTGTTTGCCTCTATGAAAAAATCGTGTTTATTTGCAAAGAAAAATTGTATATTAGTTTTCAATGAAAAAGAAATGAAAT
>JABFPM010001870.1:0-18458 GCA_022817325.1 Idris sp. 1 HC-2018
ATAATTGTAACATTTTAGATTCTGAAGAAGGAAAAATAAATTTCCGAAACGTAAAATAATAGTTTTTATTTAAACCGAATAAGTTCCGAAAAATTGGCAATAATTAAGCTTAACTAAATTATAAATAGAACTATAAGGAACATAAATTAACCTAGAAACTAACAATTTTAGTTTTATTAGTTTTAGTTATTTGTTCAGAGTAATCTAGAAATTGGAACTTTTTAGTCTTTTCGTCAATTTTTCTTAAGCTTGATTTCCAACTTTTCCTTTTATCCCTGCTTTTCAATAAATTTTCTTTCATGACAATTAAATAATTAAAAACATTCATTACAACATACTTAAAAATAACATTAAAACGATTCCGAATGACAATTAAACAATTAATATCTGATCGTGGATAAATCTAGATCGAAATCTGAAGAATGTTAAAATAAATTCTTTCCAACTAAATTAACATGAAATTCCAAGCAATGTTTCTTTTCCAAATAATGTTCAATGTGAATTTGTGTGATAATTTCCACAATCATATCTGCGATGATAAACATGATTCATTGATATTAAACAATTTGATATGTCAATTGGCATTCTGAATTGCATGAATACTTTTGCTGCAAAATAAACAAATTCTTCAGTGAAAAAAGTTAGGGCTTTTTGAAATAACATTTTTTTAAAACATAAAAAATAAAAATTTCTCTCATTCTTAATTCAATTTTTAATGCACTATTAAACTTGAGCATCTGCACATTCTTCGTACGTTAAGATTTCACTTTTCAAAGTATTTCATGATTCACCAGTTTTTTAAGAACCATTTTTTTCGAAAATATTACAAATTAATTTTCTTTATTAACTTCTATTTTTGTATGATTTATTCTAAAAATAAAGCATGACAGTGTCAAGTCTACAGTTTTATTTAAAAGCATTCAACAGAAGCAAATATACTAAATATCATATTATCATTTATGATTGACAGGATTATTTTTGTTTTTCACCAACAATGTAAGAAATATGAAGCCTCATTTGAAACATTGGCTAAAGAGATGACATAATATTGTGACAATCATGTTAATTTTAATGCCAAGTGAAACTCTTTGAATGTTGTTTGCACGTACAAAACAAGTACTGTTTCTTTAAAGTTACGTATGCTCTGACAGCCGTGAGAGATAAATCAGCATCATAGTCTAGTTACATTTCTGTGTGCTTAGTATGCACACAATTGATTCTAATATAATCAACTCTTTTTAATATTATACCTCGGAGGCATAATTTTATTATGCTCTTCAATTAGGGTTAAATAATAATCCGCTTGCAAAATTATTATTTCGATGACAAGATTGCAGAATAATAATTTGAAATATTAATTGCAGTTGTCATTTGGTGAAATATAATAATTTAGTTATCAAGTTGCGTAAAAAATAAATAATGAATTTACTCTTATCGAATCAAATATCACCACTAGCGATTTTTGATCTTTCATTAAAGCTATATTTAAAACAAATTGTTATTCTTCATTAAGTTCAAAATATTTACGAATTTGTTAATCAACAAAATTCAAAGTATTGTAATAAATCTTTTAAGCCATAAAATTTGAATTAATTATTTAAAATACAATGTGTTGAATTAAAATGTATTATAAATAACAATAACATGAAATATGATATCGTATAATTTTTTTAATTATTTATCCTGAATAATTAAAATATTTACCGAAAGTTGCGATAACCGAGCGTAGCTTCTTACACAGCGGCTTTTTCGATTAGTGAAATTTAATCTTATTATTATTTGAGTTTCTCTAATAAGAAGAATTCGTAAACGTTTGCAATATTAGCAATTCATTGAACGCATCTACAAGAAATGCCGATTGATTGTAATCTGAATTATGTCGATTTTTATCAGTAAATAATATTTCCATTATTTTTAAATATGGTTAAACCTCAATTCATTTAAAAATTCAATTATAGATAACAAATAGAAAAGTTTGAAAATCATAATTTGAGATAAAGCTAAACAAAGTTACAGTTACATAAACGCACTAAATTAAAACATTTCGTGATCGAAAACATTAGCCATTTTGTTCCGCAATAGTTAATACTGTAACCCTAAGCAATCCGCAACATTTTAAAGATGAAGATGATGGTGTAGAAAAGGCTCCCGTTATGCCCGATAGAGTAATATACGAGTAGTAATATTTTCTTACATTACGAATGTACCAGACAAAAGCAAATTTTTCTTGAAATTCATTCATTTGATAATATTTGACAAGACCAGTCGGCGATAAAAAAAATAAGCCTAATAATGTAAATTAGCCATTAGGGCCAGTCACTCATATATTTACTTAGATTGAACAAGACTCAAGAATGTCAAACAAAGTTTAATGAAATTCATTTTTTCTCCAAATAATATTTGTTCAAAATTTTATATAAAAGAAAAAAGTTTGTGCAATGCATATATACTTGCTATGTAGATATTAAACGAAAATAGAATACCATCGCAAAGTGCACTATCGTTTTGGAACGTCAGACGTACACCGGTACTCGAACGTCAATTACGCCAAGTTTTATTTTAATCATTCAGTGAGATCTTACAATTATCTCTGTCTGTTAGCGAATTAGTGCCCGTGTCACGCGATTGCGTATCGAAATCTCACAAAGCCGCCGCTAATACCGCAAATCGTTCATAAAGTAATTTGCTTTTTGTAAATTAAGATTAAGAGGAACCACCTTCAATTTGTTATGGCAATTTGTTCAACTGACATTTTTAATCTTTTTTTTCGACAGGTGTTAATGTTCATCAAATTTTTAACAGATTAATTACTTTCATATCAAATTGACTGTACACATAATAGAAAAAAAAAAGTTTATAAAAGTTTAATATCTAAAATGTTTAGCTCTTCAGTTTGAAAAATCAAGCAGTTTTAGATACATTTAAGGTGTCATATGACAAGTTGTCACATTTGTAGATCAACTTTGCTAAAAACAAGGTGGACAGATGCTTTCATGTTTCTGTCTTACACATAACGTTTCACTGAATAACGTTCAAAGTGTAAAGTAACTGACAGCTCGAGGCGTGAAAATGTGAAAGAGCAGCTCCGGTGAACCATTTATATGTACTAAATGCCGATAAACAATGCGAATGATTATAATCTTGCAAAAATTGAATCAAATTTTGTGAGTCGAATTGTTCAATGAAACTTTCTGCAAGTTTATAACAATTTTTACCTAAATATAAATATACAATTTTATTAAAATGTGTGACAGATTTTTCTTGCAATACATACAACGCTGTGCATGGATAACTTTCTTATAAATTTAATCTTTGATCCAGAGAAAATTGAATTGCAAATTTGTTTGAGTTAGAAAAAAAGAAAATGTTGTTTACAGCTTAGGAATTTGATATACAGAAATAAAATCAAACAAAATTAAGTATACTAATAGACGGGTTTATTAATTAAATTTCAATACATATTCATTAACTTCAATTGACTGTAGGATAAAGATTTAATTGTATTTATGGCATCAATACAAAATAATCTTAAAATTGTCAAGTTGATGTTTAGTTGCCTTAGGCCTCTGAACAAATTACGACAAGCAGTGTCACTTGCAGCAACATATTTTTGACATGACTCGTTAAGCTTTTTTTTTTTTTTTTCTTAACTTTTTATCGATACCAAAATGTTTTAAAAAGACCTCCAATAACTTCTCGTATCAAACTCCAAGAAAATGTTTCGTCATAAAAATTGTATACGCTTTTTCACATTTAAAAGTAAATTTAGGATTACTTAAACTTGTATTGCCTTTTTTTATTACCGTTTATTAAGTAAAACGTTTTGAAGTTTAAGAGCTCTAATGGTTTATCTATAACCGTTTTAATGATCCACCTGCAACCAATTGATAATTAAAGTAATCGTCTGTGAAAGAGATGTAACACGCGAAAGTAACACTTTTGAAAGACTTTGATAATAATTGTGCCCTAACCGCTAGTTGTAGTGGACGAAGATTATACATCTAATAACACTTGTGCATCTGTTTGCATTTTATACGAGCAAATAGGTCAAGAACTTTTTTTGGGTTTGACAAGCTATCATTCAATTTTCTGGCTCTATTACATCTGTTGCACAATTTTTTTCCTCAAAGTATTACAAATTAAATAGTAACTATTAAATACCAAGGCTAGGTAAGCTAATGAAAAAAGTAACTTAGTTAAGTTAAAGTTACTATGCTAAATTTTTAACTTCGTTAAGTTAAAAGTTAATGTAAATTTTCATAAGTTAAAAAAAAGTTTTTTTTTTTTTTTTACAAAAGTTAGTTAGAAAGCTAATTATTAAATCTAATTTCTTTAAAAAAGAAAATCAGAGTGAAATAAAGAATCTTTTTTATTTTATAATACTTTATTTATAGTCAATTGATTCAAAATTGACATTAAAAGAGTAATATAAACTAATTCATACATTTATTGAACTTTAATAATAATAAAGCTTAAAAGTTTTGTTCACTCAAACTTCTACTCAAATCATCAAAAAAACGTCCCCAAACTAAAAAGGCGTTCCACATGTGCTGAAGAAGGAATGGATGTATTGTACTTAATAAAAAAGACGTTTTAATTTATCTGCTATAACCATGCTTTCAAGTAAACACATCATTAAAGTATTTTCGAAACAAACTTTCTTATATTAATAGATATTCAGAGTGTAATGATATTTACTTTGATTAAAATACAAAAGTTATTGGAAAAGTTAAAATAACTTTTTTCAAAAAAAAGTTAACAATTTTACAAAAGTTAAGTTAAGTTAAGTTAAAAGTTATTAACTTTTAACTTAATTTTTTAACTTTTTTGGAAGTTACTACCCAGCTTTGTTAAATATAAATTAAAAATATCTCTTGATAATTTAAAATTATAAAAAATTTTATTTATACCAGAAATTATGTTTCAGTATCGATATAAGAATTAGAAAGGATTTAAAGAGCTTGTCGATGTACCTCACTAATGTCTTTATTAAAAAAAAAAAAAAGGGCGCCAGAGTGATCGTTAACTTGTTTTACGATCTCGCGTAATAAATGCGATCTATATTAGTCATACATATTAATATGATTATTCACACGAAACACTAAAAGTGTTTAATTTAAATTATCACAAGAAAATGCTACCTGCCTCATAATTTAAAGAATAATTATTTTCTTAAAAAACTGTGTATTATAAATTGTGAATTATATGTACATATGTATGATAGATTGTTTTTTATTTTACAGAATGTCATCGATACACAGATTGCTGCTGCTTGCTTTAGTTCCTGTATCTTTACTTCTGACTTATGTACACTGTTACTCGGGGTTTTCGGATTTAGGACCAGGCCCATTTTGTGCATCAAGTTTTAATCAACGTCGGTGTTGTGCAGGAAGAGAAGATGAGTGCAGTGTTCCAATACTTTCCACACTGTGCTACTGCGATGATTTTTGCAACCGAACCCGTGGGGACTGCTGTCCTGACTACTTTTCTCATTGTAAAGGAATAGAAAGTCCACCATCGCCGTTAAAACGTAAAGTTTTTACAATAATTCTAAGGAATTATTATTTTGTTTTGTACACTCAGGAAAAATCGCGTTGTTAAATTAACTGTATGTTCATAGTTGAGGCATTTATAGTTAATACAAGTGAAAATATAGTAATTACAACTAGAATATCAGTTAACGTGACTATATTTACGTTAACTATATTTCCTAGTCAGTTTTATGGTCAACTTAATTTGTGTAATTGAACTGATTGAAAAAATGATTTGTCGAAATCAAAACAGTTGAAAAACTTAGTAAAATTTTTCACTGATATGATAGTTTAAAATTAGATATAAAACATTCTTTGTAATGGATTTAAAATTATCAATTATAATAACTGATACGTTTTAATTTACTAAAGATTCATTCATTAAATAGAATAATATGTTAATTGTTCGATTTAACATCTATAAATTTACGGGTACGTATCGAACAAAAATTTCGCTTTTATAACCTTCGAATACAATAACTGTCACGTATGGTAAAGTTTACTACATTGCCGAGTTGACATTACTAAGTTAGAAATAAGTTGACCAAAAAACTAACTTAAATTTTATAATAAAGGTTACCGATTTTTTGTCTGAGTGTAAGCCCAATGATTTTTGTTGCAGAATGTTACTGGAGAGGAAGGTACATGAGTTATGGACAAAGTATTCAAGACAACTGCAACGAATGGTAATAATAAAATTAATATTTAATACTCGATATAAGGTTTTGGACACTTGATTACAAATAATAATTTTTTATTACAACTGAACGTCAATTGTTTTTTTGAGCACTTTGAAGCTGGCGCGAAGAACCACTACGCTCACTATAGGCATACTTCGCGCGGCTATTTAGAAGGCGCGAAAAACAATTCGCGTGCAGGTGTGATACAAATTTTATATTTTCAAACTGCTGTAACTCTGGGACAAATTGATACAAGCTTCCTGTAATTAATTATTTCCACGAATGACAAACTCAAAATGATTTTAAACACTTATAGACACAAATAACATACAGTCTATTTAAGTACATTTTTATGTAGAATTTTGTATTGAACATCGACATTTTTGAGGCTCACATAAAAATTGAACATTCAGTTGACTTGTAACCCTGCTGCAAATTCCGAGATTGGAGCCCGATATAATAGTATTGGATAAGATATCGGATCCGATATCGGAATTTGCAGCAGAGAAGTATAGACAACAAATACGATTTACAGTTTATTTTAAAAAGGAACTTTTAAATGTATTATTTAGTACATTTATGTGTTAAATAATAACTCTTTAACTCGATTTTTTTTATTAACCTCTGTATCTGGAAGGCTTTGGTAACTGGAAACCTCTATAACTCGAAAAAAAAAAACTATGTCCTTTGGGATTCAAGTTAGAGAGAGTCAAATTTATGACTACAAATGTTGAAGTCTACGTTATTTTTGTATTGTAATTCATGATTTCTTTTTATTATTAGCACTTGTTCTGCCTTTGGTTCTCAACTTGAGGTTCGGTGTGAGGAAAAAGTTTGTTTGATGGATGAAAATCTCATTGAAAAAATTAATCTTCAAAGTGAAAACTTAGGATGGAAAGCCTCGAACCATTCAAAATTTTGGAGACGAACACTGGAAGAAGGAATCCAACTCAGACTTGGAACCCTAAATCCTTCAAAATCGGTATTTGTTTAAAACTAATTTGTTAAGAAGATAGTAAAAATAAAAAAATAAAAAAAAATTGTACAGGTTTACAGAATGCATCCCGTAAGGAGGATATACGATCCTGATTATTTGCCTAGCCAATACGATACAAGAAGCCGGTGGCCACGAGAGATATCTGAAGTGCAGGATCAAGGCTGGTGCGGATCGTCGTGGGCCATTTCCTCGGCAACAGTTGCCAGTGACAGATTTGCTATTATGAGCAAAGGAAAGGAAACTGTCAAATTGAGTGCCCAAAGTTTATTGTCTTGTAATATCAGAGGACAACAGGGGTGTTCGGGCGGTCATCTTGACAGAGCATGGTTTTACATGAGAAAGCACGGGTAAAATTTTTCTAACTCAATTATTTGTAATGGTGATTAAGTTTTAACGACGTAGGAATTTATACGATAATTATTTCAGAGTAGTGGATGACCAGTGTTATCCTTGGACCGGCAAAGTTGATAAGTGTAAAATTCGAAAAAGAAAAACTCTCACAGACGCAGGTTGTCGACCTTCTTCTAATCCTCTGAGAACAGAGCTTTATAAAGTTGGACCGGCTTATCGTTTGGGAAATGAAACTGATATAATGCAAGAGTTGATGACGTCTGGACCTGTACAAGGTAAAATTAAAACTGTTATTAAAAAAAACGTTTTAAAAATGTATGTTACGTAAACTTTAAATTTTAGCAACTATGATGGTATACCATGACTTTTTCCATTATACATCTGGAATCTATCAGCACTCGAAGACATCGGAAACCGATCGTACAGGTTTTCATTCAGTGAGAATTATTGGATGGGGAGAAGAACAATCTTATAAAGGTTTACAAAAATTCTGGGTAATTGAATGTTTTAGTTATTTTATATCAGACAAATTTGTAGCATTTTTGTATACAAATATTTATTTAAATTGATAAATTTACATTTTTAGATTATTGCCAACTCTTGGGGTCAAGATTGGGGTGAAAATGGAACTTTTAGAATTCTGCGAGGTAGCAACGAATGTAAAATTGAGTCTTTTGTATTAGCAGTGTGGGCGAAGAGCTTCTAATTAAAGTACAAATCACAATTGTTCGAATATTATTCTGTCAACATCTCTATTAAATTTAATTTACATAGTTTGTCATATTCAAAATTAATCATGTTTCACATTGTTACTAAAAATTATAAGTTAAATCATTGTTGATGTATAATGTAATAATTATCGACCTCAATTATACTCCTTGTTGCTTTAATTTTTCATTTAAAATTATTTAGTATTTAATCATTATTATTATTATTATTATTATTGTAATATTTGTATGTAAATGTATTTCGAAAGTAATGTCTTCCTATTTAAACAAAAAATAATTAATTAATATTGGTTTAGAAACTGTTTTTTAAAGCACAGTTTTCAAGTCTGTTACATGAATAAATGTTATAATAGTGCATAAGCAATTTTTGACGCAAACTCTAAAATAATAACTTATTATAACATCTTTAAGTGGTTTCTTAATAATGTATAAAGTGTTTATTATTTTTTTTTTTTGTTATTCTTGTAGGTTATAATTATTTAAATCACTAGAAAAGCATATTTTCATGATAGCCATGTATGTAAAATTAAGTTAACTGTTTTCAAATTAATTAAGAAAAGTAATAATACATATTGTAGAAAAAATGCGTTGTATTATAATTTTAAGATATTTTAATTTAAACTTAAAACTCTTTGGGAATTATTTTAATCATTAGAGTTTCAATTTCAAATATTTTTTTATTTTGTTTTTATTTTATTTTAATTGTATGCACTATCATAAAATTTGATTGAATTCAATAAAACATTGCAAATAAAATAAATTGTACAGTTAAATTTTAATTTATTTGTGTAAATTTGTATTTATTTTGACTGGACCATAGATGTAAAACTTTTAAAGTGATGATTAAAATCTAGTAAAAATGATTTTCATCTTTAATAAATAAACTTTATTGAGAGCGATTTCAAACAAAGCTTTCAAAATTAGCTATAATTACTGGTTCCTGAAATTTAGATAACAAATTTATTTCTAATAATTAACAATGAATTCATAATTCCTAAATTTATAATTTAAAAATATTTTATACACTGATATGTGTATAAAATCTGTGATGCATTTTCGAGCTACACGTATTTTTCTAGATTATATTTTAACTGTGTATATTATATACAAAACTTTATTTTTTCATTACTATGTTTAAATCTGACGTCAAACTTTCGTAACAACACTTGGAGTGCTAGTCAGATACATTCCATAGTGATCATAAATCTTTTTTAATTCCTCAGGCCTACCCACTTTGTCGCATTCTTGATCCTCTTTTGAGGGTATACTGTCAGACAAAATTTCTTGAGCACTCTCCAAAGGACAGATTTCCGAACATCCAGGAAGTTTTAATACCGTAAGTGTGGAAGGTATTCCCGTGTAGTAGAGTACCTATAAACATCGAACATTTTAAATATATTACATTTCACATTTTATTTTATTGCTTGTATAACAAACTATTATTATTAAAGATTTGTCGCCAATTCTTGAATTAAATTAAATTGTATTTTACCTGAATATAGGATTTATTTGTAAATTCATTTTCCAACAGCTCAACTATGATTGCACTAGAAAATGCAGGTACATGTGGTTTGTATACTTTAAGCGCTTGAAGTAAAGCTGCTATGTTTGTTTCGTGACCACTGTATAAATACATTTTCGTTTCAGATCCCTTAGTACTATTTTGAGATTTATTTATGTTTTCAAATATTTGTTTAACCAACATTCCTGGAAAGTAATTACTTTTTAAATTTTCTACTAACTTTTAAAATCACATAAACTCTTGAATGACATAAAAAATACAATTCAAACCTCCGTTCAGTCTTCTTAGTTTTGCCGTTTGGCTAAATGTATTATAATAAAGAAGGGTTCCTTCTAAAAGTTTTCCACCCGGAAAATCAATTTTATTTGTCCATTCGGGTAAAGTGAGATTCATTGCTGCTTCTGACACTAGACCGAGATACAAGTTATACATGTCGAAGGCATTGTTAATTGTTTTTCCAGTGAAATCAGTTAAAATTTGCATGAAACCTAGATATTTTGTCATTTTGTTTTTCGTTTCTAGTGAAATTAGGATCTTTCGTAATTCATTTGCATACCTATATAAACGAACAAAATTCTTTAAATGTGTACATAAAATGTTTAAATATTAGCGAACAGAAAAACTTGTTTAACTTACTGAGGACATTCTTCTGGAATAAGTAAGGTATCTAATTCTGAAGAGAAATATGAATATGGTATGGGTTGCCAGTCCAAATTATTATCCCAAATTTGGACTCCCTTAGGTGGAAACAGTGATGCGAGTACTAATTGCAGTGACATTTTTGTCCGATCATAATCTGTGGTTCTGGCTTTTAATACATGAGAATCATAAATGTCACCTAATAAATCATTATATCTTTCTCGTAGTATTTTGCCTAATTCAAATTCCCTTCGTTTACCTTTCTGTAATGACAAAATTGTTAATTAATATAAAGCATAAAACTGGTTTTGCTTTTTTTTTTGCATTTTTAGTATTATTATTATTATTATTATTATTATTCTGTGTTATTATAATTTCAAAAGCAGTAATTTTTAAACGTTACCATTACTAACGTTACCATTACTGCATTGATATACTTAAAAGTAACTAATAATATAAGCTCATTTTTTGCTACTAAATTTCTAACATATTTGATTAATTTTTATAAATATTGGCAGATCTTACATTTGTTAATCCACCTCGACCAATTGGATAAAACGTATCATTGTTATATGGATCTTTAGGAAATCCCTCATCACCTTTGGATGGGGTGCGATCTCCATGTCTAAATACCTGAAAAAATGTTCAATTTTAATAATTTACTCATCGAATTATATTTAGTTTGATTATTACTTACTATATTAACCAATTTTAAACGGGCTTCACTTTCATTTATCGCAAAATTCACAAACAAGTAACAGCATAAATAAATAAATAATTTCATCATGGCATCACCTGTAAAATAAAGGTATTTTATTGCTATTATTTAAATCAATAAATAAATCTATGAATAACGTTTTGATAATTACAAAAATTAATACATTCCGACAATTGTCAAGGATAAAAACACCTAATCGGGAAATATTCTTTTATCAACCATAACTCGTTGCGCATTTTTTATCAAAACGTACATAGTTTACATGGTAAACTGTTACATGATAAATCGATTTACAACAGCAAATTCTAACGTCTGATTATGACATGTTGATTATTACCGAGACATGGTTCATTGATGAATTTGATAACATTGAATTAAATTTTACAGTTTATCGGTGTGATCGATCTCTACACAAAAAAAAACGTATACCTTGAATTAAATATATTTCACTTGAGTGAAGTAAAAAATATATATGATTTAAGTATATTTTGGCAAGTAGATTTTGTTACTGTACGAATATTTTTGTCAGTGCAGACTCGAGTCAAACAAAAAAAGAGAGTTTTTCGGCGCAGTTTATATTCAAGCAGATTTAATACAAAAAATTACTGCAGAAATAGAGCGTGGCGTTACACCAGATAGGCTATGGCTTTAGATCTTCTCTTTTAGTGGTAATAGTGCGGCTCACCAATTTTTAACATATTAATGACATTAAACCATACGTTTATTGTATGATATGATGGATTATATTATCAATAAAAAAACATCATATAATGCCTCAAATTCTCTTTTTTTTTTAGAGAGAGTTCAAGAAACAAGGAAATAATGGTCTTAAAGGTGTGCTACAAGTTTAAAATTTTCAAAGTCTTCTACTGCTAAAATATTAATTGCCTGTAAAATTACTTATATAATTGCATATTTAAAGGTCATCACCCACGTTGGTTCAATGGCACCATACTTTTTCTCAGTCCTTTAGGATCCCCTGAACCCAAAAAATACCCTCTTAAAGATGTGCTTCTTAAGAAAATGTATTATTCTTTTTCGCTCTAAATGGAAGTTAATTCTGGATTTACTCATATATTTAAATTCAATGACAAAAGTGATGTTGCAAATTATAAGTCGATCTCCATGTTGAACTGTATGTCTAAAAAGTGTTTGCAAGTATTGTAAGAAAGCCCACACCACAATAACTAATCTCTCAATTCTATCATACTGGATTTACAAGGCTATTACAAAAAAATCAAGTAGATGTAGTCTACATGGACTGTCAGCTTATGGTGTATCAGGATCACTTTTATTGTGGCTGCAAAGCTATTTGTATACGCACACGCAATACGTCGATTGATATGGTCATTGCTCTACTTCTTTTCCTATGACCTCTGGTATCTCTCAAGTGCCCCACCTAGGACCACTACTTTTTTGTATATTTACCAATGACCTTCCGACATATATCTCACATGCCTACATTTTTTTATTTGCCAACGATGTGATGGTCTTTTTGGAGATTTTCAACTCTGCTGACACTGTTCTCTTGCAAAGATCTCTGAGATTTATTAAATCATACACTCTTGCGAAGTTGTATATTATTGGTGCGTCCCATTCCGAAATATACGTCTTCAATTTGGTGTCTTTATACAAACTTAGATATGTACTATCTTGAAACTGTGCAGCATAAATTTCTTCGATAACTAGCTTACTTTAATAAAACACCAGTGAGTTATACAAACCACAACTACGATTTTAATGTTCAAACACTCAGTCGACGTCGAATTACATGGTGACTTGATATTTTTAAATAAGATTTTCAACGGTGCAATCGATTGTCCAGATTTGTTTCAATACATTGAATTCAAAATTCCGGCACAACTTTTTATAAAACTTTACTATGTACAAATGAAGTTATAAAACGTATTTACAGTCTGGGCTATTGCGTGCACAGTTTCATTGACTTTTTTAGCTTACCATTTAATCAATTTTGCTCGGTCATAAAGAGTATATATTTAATATTTGTTAGACATACGCTTTAAAATTAAACCCGGAAATATATTTCAATATGACTAATAACATACAAAATTATTTAGAATCCCGTGAAAAATTATCTATCCCAGTAGCTTAATGGTCAGAGTACTCTTTCAAATAAAAAGGAGACATGGGTTCAGTTCTCACCTAGGACAATGATGTGTACTTTTTTCGTAAGAGCTGTCTATTAGATTTGATTTAAACATTTTTTGTCAGAGCCGGCGTGTAGTCATTACGCGATTGGCCTGTATGTAGGCGTATAAAAATTCACTTCCAAACAAAAATTTGTTTAGCAAATATTTACAAATTTCTTTCAAGTCCAGATATATGTCCACCATATTGAAATATATTTTCAGGTATATGGAAAGAGAGAGTTACCTTTATAATTGATATATAAGAGTAATTTTACACAAAATTTTCTTTTATTCGTAAAAAAATCGAAAAATTTCTGGCTGAGAGCAGACTTATGGAACGATTTTTGTCTTGTTCTTTGACCTCTAAAATAGACAAACAATAGTGATGCCCTTAGAAATTTTAAGGCTGACACCTTTAAATATACTGTCAAAAGCAATTTTCTATACAATTTCATTGCAGCAATAAAAAAGTTGAAATTTTGAAACTCAGGGCACACTTTCAAAACTAGTTTTTTCTTGTTTCTGGCCTCTCAAACGTACAACAAAAATTGGGCCCAATGAAAATTTAAAGAGTGACATTTTTAAACTTTCTAAGTAAATAAATTAAAAAAACCGTTATTAAGAAAATATCTGTATAATTGCTTATATAACGTATTCGTTAGACTTGTATATTTTGCGCTTTTCGAACTATTTGTCTAATTTGCATTTATGATATTATTTATCATTTTTCTTGTACAATATCCTATAGTTTTCAACTTATGTCACAATCTATTTTTCATCACTGTGAAACATTTAATTATAATCTTTATATACTATAATGGATATATTTTCCATATTAGATAATAAATAAATCAAATAATTTATGGTTTGACATTTATTTATTGAGCGATAAAAACAATAGTCCAGGTTCATTTATTAATTTAATGTCCGCTCGTATAAAACTTTTCCGGATATTTAAAAAAGTAATTGTTTTGGAAATATTATCGTATTTTCTTTAATTATTATAAATAATAGAAAACATAAATAAAATTACGATAATTTGAGCATAATTTAAATTTTTTATATTGTTTTTTTCTATGAATAAAAAGGTATTGCATCTAAGTGGCAATGAATTTTTGACGAGCGTTTAATCTAAAAACGTTAATAAAAACAATCGGAAGTTTATTATCAATGTTATCGTTTCAATATTTATTTATTTAATAACACTTTTTATTTTTCAATACTAATAAGACAAAGAGATTTCTTAGTTTTTTCAAATTAATGTTAGTCTTTTATCCACAGTTCTTAAAGAATTTTTTCGTATTATTTTCTTGAAATGAACTGTACATAAATGTTTTTAGTTATTTTTATTATTCAGAAAACAATAAAACTAAATGAAATAATTTATTTATTAAAATCGTACAGTTTTGTTACAACTTAATCCTGCGTCTAACGGAGAAAGAGCAGAGAGCCTAGCGACGGACATTCCTGTATTCATAATTATAGAACTTCGTTATTAAAATAATAGAAATATAATACTCATTAATTTTTATAAATAACATTGCTGTAATCTAAAAGTTGACGTCACATTGAAAAGTATCAACTGACTTGTAACATATGCAGGATATTATTAGTATTTGACAAATATGTAAAATTTATTTACACTAATTTAAGGGACATTTACGGTAAATTTCGATATTTTCGATATTCGAAATGTATTTGAGTGAAAATTCGTTTCAAAGGACAGCTGCACCGGTCGAATTCGGCTCCCACTGAGCGCAGGTATGCTGTCGCTTCAGTACTCGGTGTGCTGTACACGAACTATATTGGAGACGGTGATACAAAAACATTTAAAGCCATTCTTGATTGCAATCCGTACGATGGTGTTCCTATAAAAAAATGAATGCGTAGGTCACGTGCAAAAAAGAATGGGATCGCGATTACGTGCCGTGAAAAAAAAGCACAAAAGGCATTGGAGGTAAAGGTGCAGGAAAACTTACTGACAAGTTAATAAAAGAATTAACTATTTACTACGGTTTGACAATAAGGAGACATCCAGATTCAGTCGCTGATATGAAAAAAGCAATATGGGCCACGTTTAAACACAAAATTTCAACAGATGACAAACCACAGCATGAGTATTGTCCCGAAGGAGAAGATAGTTGGTGCACTTGGCGCGTCGCGGAAGCTACAAATTCCCTGGACACATATCACCACAAACCTGCTCTTACACCTGAAGTGCAAAAAGCGATCAAACCCGTGTACGAGAATCTGTCAAATGACGATTTGTTAGAGCGGTGCCTGGGAGGAAACACTCAAAATAATAACGAAAGTTTGAATGCGTGCATTTGGCGCCTTGCTCCGAAACACCTCCACAGTGGCCCTCTAACAATCGAAATTGCGGCAAATATCGCTTGCTCAATTTTTAATAATGGTCAGCACGCTGTTTTAAAAATAATGGAAGTGCTTGGATGTGAAATTGGCTTGCAAGCGAAAAGTTTTGCCATGCAAAGTGACGCCCGCCGAGTTCGCATGTCTGACGCCCAGTCGTCAGTACATGCTAAAAGGGCCAGAATGGAGTTGACGGAGAAGAAAAGAAAGGAAAATGAGTTTTATGAGGAAGAGGAAGGGATACTCTATGGTCCTGGAATAGCTGATTAGCTGTAAGTACAAAAAAAAAGAATTAAAACTTGAAACTCGTTTTTTCAAAACCGTTTTTTTCTAACTGGCGTGACGAATTGTGGTTGCACTGATAAATATATAGCTTTAAATTTTTTTCCACTTAAAATTTATACATTTTATGGGATCTTGACGAACGATTTTTGTTGTTTAATATTTTTTACAATGCACAAAACATGAAAAAAATTACTTTTTTTCAGTCTGTGCCAATTTCACCAAAAAATGGACATTTTAAATGCTCTCGTTCGTCAAGATCCCACAAATTTAATATATTTTTAAAATCTTATTTGATTTTTGATTTCAGATGAACCGTTTTTGTGCTACACGTCACGTGCACGCCGTGCGCGTACTACAATAAGCAGCAATTTCATCGGTTCCCTTATGTATTTTTGTTTGTAAAAATTCACGAGAATACTTTAATATAATAGTAAATAAATGGCAAAATACCTGACTTAATATTCTTTTATTATTTCTGTACAAAAAATTCATAAAAATAGCATTTTTTCACCCGAATTTACCGTAAATGTCCCTTAAGAGTGACTTCTGTTAAATGAATAATAAAATATCTGTTTGCTATTATAAAGTTAAATTCTCCGTATAGTTATTATTTTCCGATTTGAAATAAAAAATCCGTTAAGAATTGATACATTCTTTTCAAATTTTGAAATTAACTTTTGTATGAAAAATACTCATTTTGTACAATAAAATTTTATGATTTTTTTGAATTTCTTAATGATTCTTAACCTAACTCAAACTTACAAATGTATCGTAGAAGCGGGTGAAGCAGGACACTTAGGTTTTCGTTGCTACTATTGGTGCTAAAATGAAAATCGCTCGCAAATGTATACGTTTATTAAGAATTTTCTTTAATATAAGATTGATTCTTTCAATTCGCTTTAAAATGAGCACAAATAATATATAATATAGCTTAGAATATAAATTTGATTGAAAGTGGACAAAATTAAAATTTTCTGATCGAACTAAAAAGCTTCAATTTTTTTCTATAAAGAAGATAGTAGACATTTTGTTGATCTATTTTACAAGAAGTACATAGTAATGATGAATTATTGTTTAAAAAAAACATAAAAACAATAAATAGTTACAAATAATTTGAAATTTTGTAAAATAGGCGGGTGAAACGGGACAGTCAACATTTGAAATATATCATGTTAATTACTAAGAAAATCAATCTAAGTGATTGAGTATAAACATTTTTTTATAATATACAATTGTGAAAATGTTTTGTATATATGAAATTATTAAATTTTGTTTATTAATTTAAAATTAAATTTAGTAAAATGATTTCCCGATTGGTGATTTATACAAAACTTTCCTACAATTGAATATTGTTAAATAATGGATATATTCCACCCCTTAGTAAGTTTTATTCAGAACAATTTTACACTGTAAGTTCACATTAAAGAAAAAAGCTAATCATGCCAGATAAATATAAAAAACAAATTGGGCAAAATGCGTTATTTAAATATACACAGGAAAATATGGACATGGCTATTCGCGATTTTAGAAACAAAAAAGGGAATCTCAGGGATAAATAAGTATGGTGTACCTAAAACCACATTGTCTGCAAAGGTTCGTCAAACTTATAAAAAAACTTTTGGTGGTCAACTAGCACTTAGCCCTAAAGTTGAAAATTTGTTTTCGAAGATCTGTTAATATGTGCAGAATGAGGTTTCCTGTTAAAAACAAGTAATATTGCTAATATCGTGCAACATCATTTAAAGGCTACAAAGACAAAAACTTGTGTCAAAAATAATAGACCTGGAAAATCCTGGATCCAAAGATTTTTAAATCGGCATCCGGAACTTACAATTCTTTTCAATGAAAATATTAAAAGATCAAGAGCAGCAGTAAATGCAGATATGATTAACATCTATTTTAATAATTTAGAAAAATCATTCTCTGGTATACCACCGTGCAACATTTTGAATTATGACGAAACGAATTTTACGAACGATCTAGGACAAGAGCGCGTAATTATTAAACGTGGAACGAAACATGCTGAACGTATAATAGATTCGTCTAAAACCTCGACAAGTGTAATGTTTACAATTGCGGGTGATGGTGCTATGCTACCACCATTTGTTGTTTACAAAACAACATATGTGTATGATACGTGGACAGAAAATGGCATCAAAAATTCAAAATATGGTGTTAGTCCTTCAGGATGGTTTGATATGCGTCTCTTTGAAGAGTGGTTCATAACGATATGTTTATCTTATTTTCGCAATTGCTCGGGAACCAAAGCAGTTATTGGAGATAATTTACCATCGCATATTTCCAGAGAGGTCATATCATTGTGTGAGAAAAATGAGATCAAATTTGTTTTACTCTCACCGAATAGCACTCATTTGACTCAACCGAACGATGTCGCCGTATTTGCTCCTTTAAAAAAAAGTTATCGTAAATGTTTAACTGATTATAAAAAGCGTTATCGTGGTGTAATACCAAAAGCTTTATTTCCTC
>JABFPM010001871.1:0-18456 GCA_022817325.1 Idris sp. 1 HC-2018
ATATAAAAAGGATAATCAATCTAAAGTATACTTTTGACGTTCAACACATTGACAAAAAACGATTATATTTTTAACATTGAAATTACAATGAAAAGCCTTTTGATTGTAATAATTCACATAAATCTGGACAAAACAATAAATTAAAAACTTAATAGCACTTGTCTTTGTAAATTGAAATAGGTGATGCGAAATTTGTCTTTGGTGAAGTTTTGAGCAAATAAATCTTTAACATTCATGAACTGTGTGTAACAATAAAATACCTCAATGTCTGAGATCCGTGCTTTGCAATGTTTTAATAATATAATAAATATGCATCAACGACATAATAGGGACATTAGCCGATTGTTTTTCACTAACGAATGTCAGTATTTGCGTGGATTAAAAGAACAATGTGCTCTTGTTTTATGCGCGCAGTATATAAATAAGTTTGGTAATTATACGTACAAAACCGCACAACCTTGCATCGTTAACGATAGGACGTTAATTAATTAAAAGGTTTAACTGCGGCTTTTAAGTGAAGGTACGTCCTCTACATGAGTACTTTCTATTTGATGCTGTTTCTGGCTTACGCAAACTAAATTTAAGATATCTTGAAGATTACAATTTTTCTGGATTATTTCCCTACGTGTGCGTATATTTAAACTGTACAGAATATTGGACCATATTGATGTATGTCGCTTTTCAATATTTCTGTTTTTTTCCGATTTAATAGTATTACACTCTCTTTTTTGTTGCAATTAATTTTTATTGTTCACAGTTACTCTGAAAGGTGTGTGTGTGTATGTGTATGTGTGTCAGCACATGCAGAAAAATGCTTCGGCTCAGGTAGGTGCGAATGAAATTTGTTTGCTCGCGAAAAATAAGTTTCATTTTACGAGACTCACTTTGAACTATCGACGGGCTGGCAGCCTGTACTCACTCAAAGCTAGTTCCAACTTCATTTCGTCTTTGACGAAGTTTCCAACAACTCGTTTGAACCACGAGTGGCATTCTCTTGCTGCCGAATTATTCGACCCTCATGAGTTTTCTCTGTCTTTTTTTATTCCAACAAGTTTTTGTTCCTTCAACTTTTTTTCCATATCACTAGTTTCGTGTACTCAAACTTGTAGACTTCAATTATCGATCATTGAAAAATACATTGTTTATCGAAAAATGCAGTTTATTTTCTTGATATCATCTTGAATTTCATTTTTCTTAGTCGAATAAAAGTGATACCCAGAAGAAACCATCAAATTTTGCTGAATAATAGATCAATTCATAAAGCGTAGATAAAGACAAAAGTATTTTTCTACTTTCTATATAATTGGCAGGCTGAATCATTGATTAGCAGTACTTTTTCTCTCTCGAAGAAAAGTAAGTCCTAATGTTGCCAAAGATATTACTTTGCTGAGTAGAAAATTGGTAAGAAAATAACGGGAAGAATGTGAAAATTTAATAAAGCGCCTTGGATCGTTGTGGCGTTTTCGTTACGCCGCTTTCTGTGCAAATATAGGGTTCAACTTTTTCTTATCGATGACTTTCTTTGTTTTATTCTGCACTTTAACAAGACATTATCATATTTTAATTGATCGTAAGTTAAATTAAATCAAATTTGTGTTCAGATTGTTTTTCTCCGGAAAAATCTTAGTATGTTTTCAGGAATATAAAAAGAAAAAAAGTGTATATAAATAAAAAATCTTGAACTTTTTATTTGATAGAAAATTTTTTTAATCTTCAGGCAGAATATTAGGAAATAAAATTAATGTGCCAGAATATTGGTCTTGTAGTTGCAAGTCACTTTTAGTGAAAGATTATAAATGTATTTCATGACGCCCATGCATTAACTGTAAATCTTAACGTATGGTGCGCAAAACTACCCTAAAAGAGCGGGTGCCGTGGTAAGCAGGTCGCAAAGTTGAAGCCAACTTATATGATAATTTAGGAGGCATGCGAGTTCTTCTGCTTAAGTCCCAAGATTAGAGTATATGCGTAACTTGAGTGTGTGTCAGATTTTAATTTTCTCTCAAAATATTTGTAACAACAAAAATGTAAAACAAATTATAAGTTGTTATTAAACAGCGAAACAAATTTCTATTTTTAGTTAAAATGTTTAACTTAGAGTTAACTTGAAAGAACTTGGTGTAGTATAAAGAGCTTAGCAACTTTGGTTTGTTATATCAGAATTTACAAACACAGAAATTTAGAATAATTATAATATTGACAATTAATTGAAAATCTGTGTGATTTATTTCCATCAGAAATGTTATTTCAAGTTTTAAATTTCACGAAAAAGTATTAATTTTTTGTAGTGTACGATTAGCAATAAAAAGATTAAATCTTTTCCATTACCGAACATAGATTTCAGTTGAGACATATATCGCGTATAATCTGTAGAGAAAAGTTTTTAAGTACACGCGAGAAGTAGTGCACAGCATTAATGCATTGAATGAGCTCAATAACGAGCTAAAAACTTCAGCCACCTTTCCAAAGTATCTCCGAAGAATTTCGCGCGTGGCTCTGCTTTTATTTTGTGCCTCCGACCAACCTCCCTGTCCGACCATCAACTTTTCCCCGAGTTTTTCGATCACCCTCAAGGAGAGTCCGCTTCATCCATTGCTCCAACTTTTCTCTTCGATCATCATCTGCGCTCCCACATCACGTTACGTGTTTATAAAGTTATTGCCTCAGTCAACTTTTTAAGTTCCAAGGATTGTAATCGTCTGTAAAATTTTCCGATAAAACTTGATCAAATTTAAGATATATTTATTCATACAAAAAAAATCTTTCCATTTTTTCTAAACAAAATTATATAATTTTGCTCTGCTTTTTTTTACAATAGTTATTTTCAATAACAATTTTGGAAACAACTAAAAAATTCTCATTAAAAGTTTTGTCTCACTGCATGTTTTGTTCATTTAAAAAAAACTTTCTAAACAAAATTTGATACAAAAATACTGGTCGCATCATTTCATCGAACATCGCCATCTAATTTCGGCCGTCGACAACAGTTGCGAAATGTTTGTGAAGCTTCAAATAATTTATTACACTTGTATGTGAAATATCTCAAACACATGCATATTTACATACGATATCAAGTTTGTCCGTTTTGACTTCGTCTCAGAGACCTTTACCACGTTTATAATTATACGTTTACAACTCATCAGCAATGAACGGTGCATTTGCATTTCACTGTTGCGGATATTAATACTGTAACGGTGCAAGCGTCTCCCTCTACATTTGCCAGACAAAGATAACTGTAGAGTAGACAGAGTAAGCAAGGGGCTCGCGCAGGACCGTACATATTTGTGCTGCTTTTGTGATTTTTGAAATGTCTGAGTCCTGTTTATTATTTTCATCACTTTTATAATAATTTTCATTTTCATTGCCTCTCAAAACTAGGTTAAATCTTATTCGATGCGTCGGCATGGTCGTTTGTTATTGCCAATTCTGTCCCCCAACTGTTTATTATTATATTCGACCCTGCATTGCTGCCACGTGATGACGAACACTTTTACAGCTTTCACGCACAAAAAGAATCGCGCAATCTGATTGGTTGCCTTTACACGGATGAGGATCCGTGCGTTTGCACCGTTAAAGTGTTAAAGTACGTCTCATAACGAGATTATGCAAATGAATTTGAATCGACGAAAAATTTTCCCTCGCAATCTGTTAAAACTTTGCCCAACAAGATTCGTGATTAAAGGAGTCATCGTGTGCAGTCAAATGAAAAGGGTTAAGAGCCACGTTTTTGCGGTCATAATTCTGTCTCGTTTTTCGTAAAATTAAATTACTCGCGACGAATTACACATCCATTTCATTCCAACGAAAATAAAATTTTGCAAAATATCAAAACTACAAACTATTCTTACACAATTGTACAACTCAAGTACTTTTTCTAATAACAATCGTCGGTAAAGCAGATTGCTTACTTTTCAGGAATCTTTTTTTCATATTTTTTATTTGTAATGAATTGATGAAAAAAAAAAAATATTTGCAGATGATGTGTGGACATAAAGCAAAAAAAGGTTGTTTGCCACGTAATGCGTTCAATTAACCAAAACCACTATCGCGTGTCAACGAGGTAGAGGTGTGCGTAATATAATGCGTGTGTTAAATGTCTCGGACGTCAAGTGTCAAATTACGCGACACTCACTGTCAAAGTATGTAACGCGATGCTAATAGCCTTGTAACACAGCATGAATAATTCAGAAGGTCTGCGCATTTGGCGTTACCTGCAATCCCGCATTTCAACTATAATAACGTCTTTGAAACATGTGGCAAACATTGTTAGCTAAACTGAAATGTATCGGAAAACATGCAATATTATCAACTGAAATTTGGCGTTGGTTAATTAAGATTTCGATTTTGGTATGAGCTGCTTAAACTTTGACCCCAGTAAAAAAAGATTCAAACATCAGCTCACAGTCAATAACAAAATAAAGTTATCAAATTTTCTGATAGAAACTAACGAACCCAAAAGTTCACTGATTTTTTCGGGTTACAATGCGTTTTTGACAGTTTAGCATTGTTCCATTTTGAAGTATTCCACGGTCGCTAACAAACAGAATTTTTCATTTCTTTTACAGATGCCAATCAAACGTAGTTAAAAAATTTTTGCTACGCTAAAACAATTGGTGAAATTAAAATGGCTATCGATACACAGAATAAGAGGGGTGGGGGGGCGAGGCAGAGTGCGAATATTTGCCGATAACGAGGCTTGAATCACGCCAACTTTCATGAACAAGGTGCGAATATTTGCGATTGTAAAGCAAAAATAGATAACCTGCAAATCCGACTTTATTTATCACTCTGATGGCTATAAACGAGATATCACGCTTTTCAAAGCGAAACAGTTTCTGTGGCCGTTACTTCGCGACTGCCTTTCAATCCGCTGCATGATATTTAAATTATTGAACGTATTGCATTTAGTTGTTTCGTTCGAAAAAAAATAGCCAGCTAGACAATACGAAGGATTACAGTAACAGTTAATTTAAAAAAAGGTGCTTTGTTGGTTGCAGAACGACTTTTTGGTGGAATTATTATAAGAAAAAGGTCTTTTTAAAATAATTACTCTGTATGCAAAAATTTTAATTAATTAATGACAATTAGCTATTTTACTTCTCCGAAGCTATTCATGTGAAAAATGCATAAAATATTTTGTCTTTATGAGTTTGAAAATGCGTTAAATTATTTTAATATTCTCTCAAATATACATCTCAAAACTGACAACACTATTTATCAGCTTATGAACTTCTTGAAAGTTTTAGACCTCGTATTGCGAGATGAAGACGACACGTGACTTTATTGAAGTTGGACGAGACTTGTCTTTAGCAAGACGTTCCAGTAAGCGTTTGCATAACCTATGATTAACTTTAAGTTGTGCTTCTGGTTATACTGCAACTATTAATTGCGCTTGGATAATTATGTCCTCTTCCTGATGCTATAACGCGAAAAATTGTTAACATTTTTTAATGCACTAATGAATGTAAAAAATATTTTCATTTTATTTCTTACCGAAAACAGAACCAAATTATTAATAAAAGTTTATGAACTGTGCAAAATTTTATATTGTATTGTATCAAATTTCATATAATTTTTCATTAAAATCAAAATATTTTACACACAAATTTACGAAGTTGTTTCATGAAAACAAAAGGATTGAATACAATAGTTTGTTTATTCCAATTTTCATTAAAGTATTGTAAAATATTCCTGCGAATGTTTAATACCATGTCCGAAGGTCAAACCTTGTCCGAATTTGTATGATGGAAAAGAAACACGAGGGATTAAAAAGTTTCAAAAATATACCATCGTACAGTTTATAAAAGCTCTCTAAACAGTTATTAAAATCTCTTTCGAAAACTGACTAATAACATTTGATGGCATATCGCTGTGACACATTCAGATTACACAAAAATAAACAAAAATAATCTGCAAAATCATTTATTAAATGAAATACTTTGAATAAATTACTATATTTGAAGTTGTAATACATTTTCCATTCGCTTATATTTCACTGCAATTATATCTAGAACAAAATCAATTACGATAAATAAAATAATTGTCAGAAAAAAAAAAATTCAGATTAAAATGAAAAAAATTTTAGCTTTTATTACTTACATATAAAAATTACTATAAATGCATATTAAATCAAAAAGCATAATAAATTGAAACGTTGAATTCAGTGTAACAGCAATCCTGTCATTTATTTTCTAATTTTTAAAATGGAATGCATTTTTTTGATGTGCAATAATAGCTTTCATTAGGTTGATAAATAATTTGATAAACTGAATTAAATATTGCATATCAAAGATTGATTATTCAGTCTTGGTCATTATTGTAAAAATTACATTTGTCTGGCAAATAAAACGTCACGCCACTTTCATCGTATGTTTGTTGAATGAGGAAAAGAACTTGTCAGAGGATGATTGAAGAGCTGACGTAGTATAACTTTTTATTGGCCAACATGAAATGGAAAATTTAACTCTTGACACTGAAACATATATCAGTATTTCGGACAAAACGAGGGCAACGAAAATTGATATTTCAATCAGCTTGTTTTCCTCCGTCTGACTAAACTCTGACTTAATTCAGGGTTTATGCTTTTAATCTACTTTTTTGCAAAGAGAATCTATGACGAAATAAAATAAAAGGTTAAAACTATATTTGATAATTTTTCTTTTTTTTCAGAGAACTAAACTTTAAAACATAGTTGTGAAAACAATTGTCTAACTACTTGAACAATGTCTAACTCTTTTTATTGATTAAGTGACGTCAATCTAATACGATGGACTTAAATTGGTCAACCAAGAATTCGCTATATTAAATTGTGAAACATGCCAAGCTGCCAGTATAAGGGTGGAAAAAAATGTCAAAAAAACAAATAATCAAATCAATAATTTTTAAAAACAAAATAAAAAATTAGTTATTAACACAGTTATTACTTCTGTCATGTGTAATATTCAACTGAACACAAGGTTATTCTCATTTTTTGCTGCTGATGGGAAAATTATCTTAATTGAAAAATTATTGATTTGATTATTTGTTTTTTGAAATTTCGAAACAATTTATTATTGATAACTTCAGTTTGTTTTTAGTTAGTTTTGACATTTCTTGAAAAATTTGTTTGACAACTGATATAATAATATAGAGAAACGGGTTCAATTAATTGTTAAAAGAACAAAACCAACGTCAAAATTCCAGGATACTTTAATATTGTGCATGGAAGAGGTAAAATTTTCAAGTTTTATGATTTTCCTTGTACTTGTAACTTTTTCCAATTTTACAAAAATATGTGTATTACATCTATATGGTCTTTTTTTCTTTGTTGTATATTTTAACTTTCTATTGGTTTTGTCTTCTTTAATCAATCAATTTTAAACTTTTCAGTATAATTCAAAATTTGATGAAAAATGTTCATCTGTATTTTCAATAAGATCTTTACCAGACCTCATCCAGGCTTCTCTCTGTACACCTTGTAAGTAATGCACAACAGTTTTTACAAAATTTCAAAAAAAAGGTTTCCACAAATTTTTAACTTTTAAATATTAAAATTTGTTCAATTTAAAATTCTTCAGTCAGCCATGTATTAATTTTCTAAATTTTATTCTCTTAATAGATAACATTCAAGATAATCCATTTTGAAGCCAAAAAGAATATTTAATTTCTTTTTTGTAAGAAAAACAAATGTAACCAGTACAAAAAATAAATAAATAAAACTTAAGCATATTGAAAATTGTTATTTATTATTGTTAAATGTTTACAAAAATTTCGATAAAGTTTTTCCATAATGTATTGCAATACATTTGTAAACATTGAAAAATGCTCAAAAACCAATATTATTGCTCTGCAAAGAAAAACTGAAAGAATTTGAAAAACGCTAAAAAAAGACTTTTCAGCTTTTTTCAGACTTTTTTTTAGCGATTTTAAGATATTTTCCGACTTTTTCAGAAAATTTTCAGCGTTTTTCAGACGTTTTCAGCAATTATTTTCCACCAGGGAATAGAATACATGAAATCCTAGCTGTCACTTAGGCGTGTTTCGTCTGATGCACCGTTACACAATTATGAGTTCTCAAACTCCCTTCTGCGGCGGAGTATTTGTCTACGTCTGGATATTCGCATGTTATGTTTCTTATCATATTCATATTAATGGAAATAGACTGAATGTGTTATCTTACAACAAAAGGATTAAAAAAAAGTGGCAGTAATGTTCACATTTCTTGCATTCAAGAGACATAACTCATTGTAACAGGATGATTTCATTGCTATTTTTCAAAACAATATGGCTCTTTTGAAAAGATCTTTTTCTAAATCATTTCTTTAAATTGACATATAAAGCGGTCCATACATCATTATTTTCATTTTGTATCCAAACGTTTTTTGTACTGTACTTTTTTAAGGTGTACTATAGACGAAAAATTTACGGTTCACTAAAGAGGATAATAAAAGTTGACGGCAAAATTAATAAATCATGATAACGATTGAACAAAAAGACGTGTAAAGATCACGCACTCGGCTATCTATGAATACCAGAGCGACTCAATCGTGGGTAAAAAGAAGAATGCCACGGGGAACGAAAAAAATGTGGATTTTCAGACACCGAAGAATGTCAATAACCGTTCGTCGTTCATTTCTATTACATTTGAATGTCTCGAACAAAATCGGAAATAAATTAATTTTCTAAATTGTATCAAATTATTGATCCAGTATTAGTTGAAAAATATCTTATTAAAAATTTCAGACTCTCGTTTCGATTAATTTGTGATCATGATAAATACCCTTTGAAATGTCTGACAATAATCGAAACGTTTTTTTTCGAGTTTATTTTTCGCAAAAATGACGTCATTATTAAAAGCGCCTTAGGCCAGGAAAACTGGCAACGTCTGTCGATGCAATATCGCTAATTGGCAAGATAATTCCGGGCGAGAGACTGACGGAAGCCGCGGGACCTATATCGATATTCCGCCGTGGCGGATTAAATTGTCCAAGCCTATTGGTCGACGATGGTGCGCCAATCTGTGTCTGCCGACGGAAAATTAAACTTAGCCTTCGTCTCTGTTGTCGCTTTGCAGATGGCCAACCACAGTTGCAATTCATTCTCGTTGGCGTTGCAGATTCCAAGAGAACTCCCGTAAGACGACAAGTCAGTCGGAACTTTGGTGTCGAGATCATGTAACTTTTGTTTGGCTTTGTGTCTTTGCTTCGTTCATTTCACATTCTAATTCGGTATTGCTTTGACGCTGATCGAATAATTCTGTTTCGAATCATCGACCTTTATTGCTACAAAAATTAATTTACCCAATTAAAAGAATTTATCATCATTTTATTTTCTGGAGCAGTTTAATTTATTTCAGCTGTAAACATTTTCAAAGATGACACTTTTACTGCAATCTTGTTTAAACACATTAAGAAATGACAATTTTTCATGTAAAAAAAAAAAAAATAAGCTTGATATCATCATCATCCGTTGGTTTCATAAAAATATTATCACAATAGAGCTTCTTTATATTGCTACAAGTTTCTTTAACAAAGTTTTCCCATTACTTTAATACCATTGAAGATGTTTAGGGTGGTCAAACTTAGTGAACCTTACACTTGTGAATGTATAGAGATAAATCTGTACGTGAAAGGAAAGTCCTAACTTAAATCATATTATCTCACATATTGTTCATCAAAATAATAGCCATTCATGCTCTTTCGTGCAATAAAATGGAAAACATTTTTCGCCTTTATAGCGCCGTCCGTAAAACTGAAAGGACATGCTTAACATTAAAGAAAGAGGCAAAAGAAACAATTAACATTTTGTAGCCAAGAATTTTGCAGGTTAGAAAAGTTGATGTTCGAGATAGATTTAAAAGGAGATAACGGAGCTTTGTCAAGTAAGAAGATATTTTTCGTGGCAAAAAATAAGCACGGGTTTTGATGTTAGAAAACTGTTGTTCCAATAATTCCTTTCATAATGCCAATAAAAGTTACAATATATACTGCTTTTGATTTTTACATATGTATTTGTTAAATTAAGAATAAACTATTTGTAGTTCAAAATTGAATTTATTTCAATACTATAAACCAGAATATTTTAGAATGATCTGTCAGATGCTTTTGGTTAGTTTCATTTGTGCCAACCTCTTGTTATGCGTAACAACATATTATGCGCGATTCATAGAGCGACGTAACATATTATTGTTACGGAAAACAGAGGAATCCCATTACTGGTTAGTGTATCCTATCGGGGCTGCGTTTTAGTTGCGGTTAACGAAGCGTAGCCGCTGGCAACCCTTTCTCTACTTTTGTGCTTATCTCTTTTTGACAGACAAGACTATCGCAGTGCATTTCATTAGAAAAAAAGAAATAAAATAATATACACTTTCTGCAACAGAAAATTAGATAACAACTTTTTAAAGTGGATAAAACTTCTTTTTATTATAATTCAAAGATTTTCTGCTTAAAATAAATATAAACTTTTAATGTCTATATAGAATTTACTGAAAAATGTTAAGCTAGCCGGAATAGAATTTTTGTTTGCTTTATTGATACAAAATTTTGTGGTGGGTCTATAACAAAAAGAAGAAACTCGAAAATGAGTATAAATATTTTAAATAAAATACACGAATGATTGTTTCACCACGTGCCACATATGGACGGTAGGTGGATAGTACTTGAACGAGTTTGCGGATTCTTACCAACTGAGTTCCGACCTGTTGCTTCATGGTAGCTTTGGCATTTATGGAGTCTTAAATTCCTCGTACGAGCAACCCGCCCAGAAATGGCGTTAAATAAGCAAAGTATCGCATCATTGCTCTTCATTTCAGAGGAAAACAAACTTTTCACTTTGTTAAAAAAAGTTCAATATGCAAAAAGATATTTTGTTCTGGATTACATTTTTTGGTTGCAGTACTAGGATATTGTCAGTAAACTATTTTTTATATTAATTCAAAAAATAAACATATGAATAATTAATAAATTTGTTTTAATTTATTGTATTATTGAAAGTTTGATTAACGAACATAAATCATTAATTTTGTCAGTTATACTGGTAAAATAAAGTATTTGATGTTGAGCTAATAAATGCTTCAATTAATGAATATTCGCATACATTTTACTACGGTATCAAGTGAATTACACAGTACCTCATGTATATAATTTACAACACGCATCGTCCAGCAAACATGCTTATAGAAATTTCCCAACAGATCACTAAAAGCTGAGAGCGAACAAATAATGGCTCAAGGGTATTTTCTGAAGAGTTTTATATTTTATATTTAATATAAAAAACAAATATGTTTTGTCTCCTTAACAAACTTCAACCCCAATTTCATGAAATTTTAAAAAATTATTCACCTTAAAAAAATTCAACTGCTTAAAGAAAAAGATGTTTATTAACTATCAAATTATTATTATAATTATGAATTATGTTTATAACAATTTTTATTATATCAAGATTGGATAAAATTCACGCATTGTTCAAATTAATTGAAATTTTATTATATTGCAATAAAATGCAGTATAATAACAATAATACATAATAAATTTATTTATTAATTCAAATAAAATACAGCAAAACAAATTTGCCTCCGTTATGTTTATAATAACATTATTCGATATAAAATGCGTATTCTGTTCTAATATTACATTACATAAATTTTCGATCAACAACATTGTTGCTTTTTTGTATCTGCTTCATTTGCTTTTATATTCTTGTACAATGTTGTTACAAACTCCATAGACAATCAATTTTAATGTACCCAATCACTGTCTTCGTACTTTCGTATTGAAGTTAAACGAAAGCGGCCACGTAAAATGAAGAAAACATTTGAAACAAGCAGCAGTGGAAAAGTTTTAAAATTGAGTCCCGAGCCATCGGCGAAGTCTGCGCTTCCAATTGTTCACCACCCACGGGACTTCGCTGTTGTTTGACGACTTTTTTTCTTTCTTTCTCTCGATTTCTTGTCATAGAATATACGTTAAATTGAGCACTTTCATTCGGACAAATAGTTAATTTTGCACCAAGTAAAAACGGGATATTTAAGATATCAGAAATTGTGCTTTACTGTCGCAGATGCATCATACACGAACGGAAACAGCGACCTCTGGGAAATCTCCGTTTTCGGATAACCAACTTCGTAGCTTTTATTCATTGATATGAACATGCGAAAATGAATATTACTTTGATTCTCTTGACAGATAAAATATGTATAATTGTATACTCCATGTTTGTTGATAAATCGTTTAATCAATAATCTAATTTATTTGTAAAGAATTTTATCCAAAAAAATACTTGCTAGTTAAAAAAATGAAAAAGTCTTTAAAATCTTGTATGATTTATCTGAGCAGAGATTAAACTTATCCAGATTACAGAGTTGGAAATTACAATCAGACACTATTGTCTGGTATTTGAAACAGTTGAATGTTATCGGGTCAGCTTTACATGAAACATGCAACGTATTTATTATCGGCATTGAAACAAACGGGTTATTTAGCACAAACGCGGCGTTTAATTTGTAAAATTTGAAGTTGTCTTTGACGTAGTCGTATTTTACGCGTGCACAATTGCCGCTTGCTGGCAAAGTGTCGGTGGATTGGCTGGAATGTCGCAGACGCGTTGCGGCTCTTTATTGCTAAGCGTCCAAAACCGCGCAATATTGGCCGGACGTACAAGCACAGTCGACGTACCAGTAAACGTGTGATGTGGTATGCAGAGTCCTTCTGACGCTTTGTTACTGCTCGTTATTCACATCGTTCGAGTCTTCTCGTTTGTAACTCATATCAAACTGTATGTGAATAACAGAAAGTTCAGACAAAGGAATACGAAAACGGGTAAAGGGAGGAAACAAGTGTGTTCAAACTGCAATTTTTAACTTTAGTAAAAAACGACTACAGTAAATAAAGTATATCTTTAAATCTAAAATTTTTTTATGAAAATTGAAGAGAACAGTATTTATGAACAAATTTGTAAAAAATAATAGTAGTAATTCATGCATTATAGATGAAAATGATACAAAACATAAGAATAGGTCAGAACTATCAAAGTTGCCAAGTAAGTACTCGTAAATTGTTACAAGCCTCAAGTGATTGTAATAGACACATCTGTTTCACTGTACAGGCTGGCTACTTTAGATAATTAATAATTGTTTGCAACATTGTGTTATTTGGACTGCAGAAACTACTATTTGTGAAGCTTGTAAATATTAACTTTAAGCAAACATTAAGTTTAGTATTATAAGCTTAAATGCATAAATTCACAGTAATAAACAAATAACATTGAAAGATTTTATTCTGACTTAGTAAATAGAATAACGAATAGATGTTGAAAGATTTTATCTGAAAAAAATAAGCTGAATCTGATTTTCATATTACATTTTAAGATCCTTAGAATTATGTATATTAGCATAGTATACTATTTTTTACGTGTCATTGAAATATCAACTGTGGTTTTCGAAATGTATCATAAATGCAATGCAAAATGGATTTGAAACTTGCCAAGTTTAATGAGCTTACACGCATACTAATGACCAAGTGTGTATATGCCTTGCTTTATTTTGTGTATAATAGTTGGTCTGCTTCAAGTGAATATTTACAAATACCATAACAGCTCATTAGTAAAACATTTAAACATTTGATTCTGCAGTTAGAACATTCGGTTCATAATATACATGTTATACTATGTAATCTATATTTGGTAATAATAAGAAAAACTAGAGCACAAAGACATTTAATTTTAAACAAAACTTAATTTAGTATAAATAAGCTGATTTATTTTTGGATAAAGTAGTTTTCAGCAAATTGTTACAAATAATAGTTTTTTTCCATACAATTTAGATTAATCGCAATATTTACAATAAGATAAGACTCTTTAACATTGCAAAATAGGCAATTTTTTAACGATAGAGCAACGAAGAAGTTTCCGGACGATCGTGATGTACCATTTAGTCAGCCATGCTTCTTAGGTGGTATCTAAACTGTAGAAGTCGTAACAGTAAATTTTGTGAGATCTTGAATGTTATTTATTGGCACTTTAAGACGCCTTTAACAATACTTCCGGCTTTGCGTGACGCTACGTCTTTTTGGTCAAAACAAACTTTCCCAGATGCACTCTATAACTCAGTTCAATATATCGACGTGTGATCGAAAGTTGACCGTAACTTTTCTCTGTGACATTATTTTTCAAAAACAAAGATTTGCTGAAACAAAAGGTCTATTTAAAATTGGATAGTAATTTTCCATCTTTTTTTGTTGCTTGTACAAATAATGAAAAAAATAGGTACTCATTGTAATATTAAAAGGATATTAATAAATTAAATATTTTCTAGTTTTAAACATGCAAAATGAATCAGTTTCAAATATTTTTTATAAAACTTCTTGTAGGATAACTTATAAACAAATTCAGTAATGAAAGCAACTAATTGAATACATATAAAAACAATATGAGATGTAAACAATTTCATAAATTATGTAACAAGCATACGATATAACTTTAATATTTTATTTTTACCGTCCATTAAATTTAAACTTGATAGAATATAAACTTAGAGGCGTAACGGTACGCTATAAATCGGGTACCTACTTGTCGGGTTTTCAATCCGAAAAGTTAACCGGTCTCAGGTACAAAATCAGGTTATCCGAAACATCGAGTATTGCCGGTAAATCACGAATACTCGAGTATGTCAAGCATTCTTAAGTTCTTTTCCAGACTTTTTGAAGTAACTACTGATTATAATTTACAGATTTCATATTATTTATTTAAATATTACCTTTGGTGAAGAATGCTGAATATAATAATACTTATTCAGAAAATTTGACTGTTAAAGTTGAAATGTAGTAGTTATACGAAACAGTAGTGTAAAATGTGTAACAGTCTTGGATGTTTGCAAATTTGAAAATGTTTATAGTTACTTGTATAATTACTAATTAGAGATATTTGTATTAAAGACAAATTAGATATTACTGATGTAAAGAAATTTTAAGTATATACGCAACACTAACAAAATACGATACCAATTATCTATAAAACAACTACAAAGGATCTCAAATACAAAGTATTTTAAAATTATTATAGTTGTCGTAAAAGCTAATTTCACTAGATATCCCGAAAGAAAATGAAAAAATTCTATTACGATTCTTAAATGTTCGTAATTTTTCAAGCTTCAAGAATCTTGCAATGTAAACTTCTGAAATGGTGTGTAGAAAATCAATATAGGCACCATCAGTATTTCTTCAATTTTTGTACGGTTATAAATAATCGTGCTAAGAGATTTAAAAGAGCAAAAATAAAACTTTAAATAAAATATTTCGGAGTTTTAAACAAATGTTCTAATTTAATGTAGAAAGTTTTTATTTTTTCATCAGTCGACCATTGTTTGTTAAGAAATCATCATTATCTAAAATCTAGCATTTTCTAATAAAAAAATACATATGTTCAATCGCTCTTACTGTTTTTTCTACTTTCAATATCATTAAGTAAAAATCTTAAACTTTATAATATTTTTTGCAAATTTAAACAAAAATCTGCAAATGCGTGACTAAAAACAAAAAGGAATTTCAAAATTTTGTTGAAGTTTCATATATATCTTCCTAATCTCTCACAATCAACACAAACCTCTTAGTCCAATTCTGCAGCACATTTGGCTTAAAATTCAAAAATCATTTTTCTTATTTTTAATGCACTTTAAGCAATTTGAACAGTTTTTCATTATTTTTTAAACAATGATTCGATCTTATTTATTTATTAATTGTTTCATACTTTCAGAAATATTTTATAGTGTTGAAAAAATGGTGAACAATAGTTAAAATCATGTGAAATTGAATCTAAACTCTAAAAATTCGATTTTTTTAAATAACTCAAAATATCCCTTTTTTCACCTTTTTTAATGTGGGATCTCCTTCATTATAATGCATATTTCGAAGTGTAACAAGGTCTTTCTGTTTATTTTGTTATTTGATGATCATTTGAGATGCCACAGTTGCTAAAATCAAACGAATTACGTTTCTATATTTTATTTGGCAGCACTTGAAAAAAAAAAAAATATTGTAAACATTTTATTATCCGAAAACATTCTATTATTTATTATTGAATTTTTATTGTGCTAATAACGATTTCAATAAACAAATTATTTAAAATAATTAAAAATATTTTTTTCTCGAAACGTACGTAGGTTTAAAAAAACTGAACAGTTTTTTATTTAACATATTTTATTTCTTGAAATTTTACAATTTACAAGATATTATTTACATTTGCAGTTGGTACTTGAAAGAAATGGCTCATGTAAAAAGTAAGAGACATGATAAAATACTAAAGAAAGTGTGATGAAAATAATTAATACAATGTTGAAAATATGATTTCTTATGTTTTTAGTATTAAAGCCCGCAAGTTTAACAATGCTTTCACCGGAAAAGAAGCGCTTTGAGAAGAAAAAGTGAAAATCTCATTAACCCCGGGTAACCACAAAGACAAAGGAACAAGATCAGAGGGAGTGAAGTACGCAAAGAGTAAAATTGGATTATTGTCGAGGTGGACTGTACCGGCTTATATCAGGAGCAAAAAGCAAAATTATGGCCAAAGCCTTATATTTCCGCGTAAGAAATATGTCTCGTAAATGATGCAATGAGACTATTAATATTAGTATACGTCGTATAAAGTCAGTAAAACTTGGATGTTATTGCACAAGAAATGCTACTTTCATCATTATATTTTCCAAATTAACGAAAATTTCCGTACTTTATGTTAACAATTTTAGCGTATTTACTTTTATAAGCAAATAAACATGAAAATAGAGAACACAAAAGTTTAACGAGAGAGAGCTAAGGTATTCTTACTTTTTCTTCTTATTTTTCTTTTTCGGATTGCTCATAAAAAAAATTTACCTTTCTCCCAGTGCGAATTATTTAGAAATGAATCACATTAAATAAATTATTAATTAGATACAATTATAAGATTATCTTGAATGTAATAAGACTTCTTTTAATACCTTTTTCTAATATTAATGTTAACTTTTTTCAGGGTAAAAATGAATTATGTAATCAATTAAGTTAGCTGTTTTTTTCGTCGATTTTTTTAAATTGAAATAATAAAAATTGTGTTTAATAATTTCGTCATAACAAAGACTTAGTTGAAAGTAACTATAGATAGAGTAAACATCGCCAGAGTGCAATGGCGCACCTTTAAGTTTAAAGGAAGAAAGATAAAAAGGGATGGAATTCCAAGGTGGCACATCAGTTGGTACGGCTATAAAACGCCGTAGCTGAATCCGGAATTCCACGAGCCATCGCTACCGCTTTCTGCGAAGTGTAATATGTATTGTAGCTCGAGTCATGTCGTGATTTTCAACGTACAGAGAACGCTGCTGTTCCCAAGGGCAGTCACGTCTTGTACGAGATTCAATTTACCTGCAACACTCGTTCTTCTTTGGTCCCTTCTTGTTCCCCACTGCGCGATCCATTTCAACTCAATCGCATGACTATTCCTTATTTTTCTGTCACAAGAATAAGTTCATCATAATTTGCAGCTTTGTGTCATTAGCAATATCAGTTGAAATGTCTTTTGCGAAAGCTGTGTGATTGCAGAAACAGTTTCTAAAATAGCTTGTTAGAATTCAAATTATGATAAAATGAATGAAAAATAAATTAAAATTCCTTGTATACTACTAGAGAAAAAAAATGATTAAATTTAAAAAAAAAACAATTAAAGTTGTTGTAATTTTCCAAATTGTATGTACTTATGAACATTTTACACTTATATTTGAACAATTGTGAAAAAGTGGACCGCAATAAAAATTCAATCTTCAATCTTATTACAATTGAAACTGGCGGTACAGCAGTAGAAAATTTCAGTTCAGTCGGACATGACTTCCTTCAATGAGGTGTAATATACTAGACAAGTAATATACGTTACTCCTTTTCTTTGTTACTTCGGCCTTGTATTTTAGTCAGACACGCTCGATAAAGTCTCAGTTTCGACTTTTCTATACTTCAGTGCATCACGTGATTACGTTAAAAGGATTTTACACTTATTTTCAAAGTTTCAAGAAACCTTTTGCAATCGGAAAAAAGTGTGAAACATCGCCGAAAATTGCTCACGAAAAATAAAATTATTTTCAAAAAACCAAATATCAAAAATACGTTTTACTGTTCCGTGAAACAGAAATCTGAAAAGAATGTGGCAGTGATTATTTTCAACTTGTATTTAAACTTTATAACAATTAATTTTTGTGTTGTTATTATAAAATCGTACCAATTTGCAATAAGTTTCATGTACAATATTCGTTAAGATCACTCTTTGTAGATCATTTTCCATTACACCATCATCTTTTAACTATTAGTATACATAATCAGAATATACGTCGAAACTGCCAAAGTTTGACACAGAGATTCTTGCAGTCTTAAATATTGTTCCAACATGTTTCATAGTTAATTTCAAATTGATGTTTCGTATCGACAACACCTTCTTAACTAAAGTGCAGAACTTTTGCGAAATTTATTG